>JYFJ02001399.1:0-82630 GCA_000934665.2 Catajapyx aquilonaris
CCTTAATATATTTGATTGAATAATCAAAGCTATCTAGGGTGACCTTCCACCGCGCCAAGCGGCTGGACAGGTACTTGCCGGTCTGAAGAAACTTCAGTGCCATGTGATCTGTCCAGATCACGACATGCGAGTACTCCAAGTACTGCGCATGTTTCTTCAAGGCGAAAATAATCGCCAAGAGCTCCCTATCCGTAGTAGAATAATTGAGCTCTGGCCCGGTCAACGACCTACTGGCGTATGACAGCGGGACCATTCGACCCTGGTCGTCCTCCTGCATCAGAACAGACCCGATCGCCGAGTTTGACGCATCGCAGAATAGGGCAAAGGGCTTGTCCAGCTGCGGCATGGCCAACTCGGTGCAGTGAATCAGGGCATTCCTAATGTCCTCGAATTCACTTGTATGCACGTCTTTCCATTCAAAGACTGCATCCTGCTTCAGCAACTTGTACAAGTTGCGAGCGCGACCTGCCAAGTGGTCAACGTGATCTCGGAAATAATTGACATACCCTAAGAATCGCATGAGCGACTTCTTGTCCGTAGGAACTTGGTAGTTCACTAACGGCTCCGTCTTGGCAGGGTCTGGCTTCACAAAACCATTGTCAATCACAAATCCGAGCAGCTTAATTGTTGCAGTGCACAGCTGCAACTTCTGCGGATGCAAATGCATGCCAGCCCTAGCTAGGGTGGACAACACGTCATTCACGTGTCGCAAATGCGTCTCAAAGTCCGGGCTGTAGACCACCAAGTCATCTGCATAGATGGCGCAGTAGTCAAAAAGCCTGTCCTTTAATATCCGGTGCATCGTCTGGGAGAATGCCTGTGCAGCATTCTTCATCCCAAAGCAGAGTTTTTTGTAACGAAAAACTCCGCGATGCGTGGATATGCCCACCTTATTGGCAGAGTCGTCTGTTAAGTCAACAGAGTGGTACGCGCTTGACACGTCAAACGTAGAGTACCACCGACTCTCACTCAGGTGGTCAATCACGTCTCTCACTCGAGCAGTGGGAAACGGATCCAGGTTCACTGTCTTGTAATTCAACCTTCGTAGGTCGATGATCAATCTCAAGGCCTGCTGGGTCTCCTGAGACTCTTCCTCCGCGCTTTCCAAGCGCTTCTTGGGCACAAAGAAGTAAGGGTGAGTCCAAGTGAACTCATCGTCCCCACGTTCAATGACCCCATTCTCGAGCAACTCCTGCAGATGCTCGTCCATCAGCTTCTTTTTAAGAGCTGATGCTGGCCTTGGGTGAGTGATGATCTGTCGTTCATCACTCGTGACAATTTCGTGTTTCAAAACACTAGTATTGCCAGGCGCCTTCGTAAACATCGCTGCATGCTTGTGCAGGCGCAGCAGCAGGCGATGCTTATTCTGGGGGGTGAGGTCCGTTCGGTCAACGGCCTCCTTCAGCCACTTGGGATCCTGCACACTGGACAGGCACTCCCTGGCTCTAGACGTGTGAAGGATGGTGCAGTACGGCTAATTTGGCACTTTCCCATTTCTATATGATTCAATATATTGTAATTGTGCTGTAACAGACGTCTTGAATCTTTTGAGCCGGAATGTTATTATTTGGCCCACTGCACTGTCATATTATTATTATTATGATTATTATTATTATTATTATTATTATTATTATTATTATTATTATTAGTATTAGTATTATTAGTATTATTATTATTATTATTATTATTATTATTATTATTATTATTATTATGGATATCCCATGATATGCTTTATTGGACCTTTTTATTAGGGTAGCAAACAATAAGAGGTGATCTGTCGGTGATGATGGAGACCCTTAGTGGAGACCATCGCAGGTGTACCATTATATAACTACTTATTTTTGCCACTGTAATGAGATGTTATAGGCTACTGGTTTGGGCCGTCCCAGATACATCATTCAAGTCGCTGGCTGACCGGAGAGTAATCAAATGTTGTACTGTTACAGTCATATACTACTGTATACTAACATAGCCCTGCTATAACCGTGACAATTTGGCGCAATCCGGGACAAATTGGTATCCCGAATGACCCCTGAAAGAATCCGGGACAATGTGTGGATATTCCGGACAGTCCCGGACAATCCGGGACGTCTGGTAACCACTTGTGCTAACAACAACAACAACAACAACAACAACAACAACAACAACAACAACAATAAACAACAACAACATTAATAATAATAATAATAATAATAATAATAATAATAATAATAATAATAATAAACAACAGCAACAACAACAACAACAATAATAATAATAATAATAATAAACAACAGCAACAACAACAACAATAATAATAATAATAATAATAAAATAATAATAATAAAAATAATAATAAAAATAATAATAAAATAAACGATAATAATAATGGATACCTCGCGATATGGCTCCTTGAGTCTTTTAGGGGATGATATTTCCAATAACGGTCTTTAATCATTGCCCGAAAAAAACTACATAAGACTCGGATATCAAAAAACCGCGCAAATCAGTCTGTCCAAACCGAGTCTGTTGTAGCTAAATACACAGGCCATAGAGTACGTGAGTATGGCGGGACCAGTCTGCTATGACCAAGGATCGGTTGTAGCCGAGGATGTTATATCCGGATTCAACGTATACATTTTTTGCATGCAAATATTAAATGAAAACGTAAGCATATGCATAGCGGTGAGCGGCAGTTTCCCCCCGCGGCTGGCATCAGCGCCTCGAGCGGCGTGCAACGGAAGCGTGCCAAACGATTGACATTAGATGACGAAACCTGGTTAAAATAAGCCTTGATAGTACTATATAGTAGGATTAACCTCTCTCGCGAGGTTGGCAACGCTGCACCAGCTTCTTTTCGCCATCATGTGCGATACTGCACTGCCATGTGGTCCGTTCATCCGTTGGCAGTAGCGGCTGTAGCCTTTTGCCTTTTCACTGTTGTCTTGGGATCCACGACCGTTGGGTTGTTAGTTTATGTGCCGGTGCAGTATGCCTACATGAGGACCATGCGGACGTTACGAATTCGAGGAGTTTAATTTTGAGTAAGTGTTGGTAGCAGACGGCAGCCTAACAGACAGTTTGGTAGACTGCACAAGCACTCATTATGCAATAGAGTAAGTTGGGGTGTAAGTGCGGCCGGATTTTCATTAGGTGCATGCTACGTACCTTACCTTATTGGCTTTCAAAGTCGCCTATTGCATAACATTCGTCTATGTGTGTGCCCCGAAAAATAATTAAAATATGCACATGGTGAACAGTATGCTACCACACTCAAAACTTGCCCCATGGTATGGGATGAGTGCGACTGTGGAATTCTCCCATTAATTGGAAACCCAGTCTGCAGAAGCCATGTGGTAGGGTAAACCATACAGTGATGGCCAGTTTAGTGTATTGGTCTCAGTAATACATGAATATTCTCACCGTTTCTTTTCACGTAGATGTTCTAAAATATTTTTCTAATGACTGAGGTTGTCCCCGTTCACATTGCATCAAATTCACACAAATGTATCAGAATGTGTATATATATTTAAATGCACAAAATATCCTACCAAAAAGACAGTAATGGCTAACCATCCAGATAGTAATGGCCAGGTGTCAAGATAGTGATGGCCATGGCAGCAAAACAATAGTCTCGCTACCGTAGGGACCAAAGTAGGGACCCCATCGGTATTAGGAAGGTAGGCCAACTGATGTGAGGTAAAGCCACTCAAAAACCTGTACAGGTTGTAAGGAAATATGACTGATTATTTTATTTTGCAAGTATTCGTCACATACAAGAATAGGCTTTGGCCGTTACACACAATAAGATAGGCATATGGATTTGCTATTGCTGCGTATTTCCTCCTAAATAATTGCTGTCATTTCTCTCCAAGAATAACTCTCGTGATCATGATACTTAGGCCTACATATGTGGCATTCAATTTTTTAAAGCCTAACACAATAATGTCCGTGCATGGCCATCACTATGAAACGTCATTAGATGCTGGACAGTCATGGCCATCCTAATGAATTCATACTCCTGAACAAAGGTACTGGTTTCAATCCCATGCTTCAATAAAGCACCTCCAGACCCAATACTTTCATATACCTCACATTGCTTTCGGGATATTTATGAAACCAGAAACATACTTACAATGCAAGAAAGTCCTTAAGAAAAAAGTTAACATTTACCAGCTGCATTCCAACATGACCAGGAGGTCTATGTGTCAGATGCCATTAATATATTTTAATATATATCTGGGTAGTGCTTGGCCTCTCGGCATGTAGCACGGACCTTTATTTGTACCATGTACATTTTTGGAACCTAATTATTGAAGCACCTGGGCCCACGGGCAGGATGACAGGAGGGGATGTGCAAGGTGCAGTGCTATGTCCTTGTGTGGCCATTTTTAGTGAACACCCCCAGGTGGTTTAGTCTATTGGAAATACCGCCCGAGACGAAGCCAGAGGTGACCCTGAACTCTGTACGAGATGAAGGGGGTGTCCCCAGGCGGGATTTGATCCCGGGACCTTAACATTCATGGGCGGGTACGTTACCGCAGCACCATTTCGCCTCCCCTTGTGTCAGATGCCATTACTGCTCTTACAATACCCGCTGTGGACTGATTTTTGTCCTACTTCATGCCAGGGACCTCAGATGTCACACCATGATCATTTCTTCATATTATGTCATTACACGGCCTATTTCTTAAAGAACCAAGCTACAGTGGGCCATCACTGTATGGCGGGCCATCAATTTACCCAATCAGTTGACATTTTATTTTATGTCATTGTGGGCTTGTTAATTCCAGTAACGACATGAATTTATTTTTGGAGTTCTCTTCCATGTATAGCTACCTGGATTCGAGTTACTTAATTATGAAAAAATGCGAAGCAAAGTAGTGAAAATAAATCGCGAAGTTAGGGTCGAAATTGGGCATTTTTTTCATTTCATCACGATAATGACTTGTGAAGTCTGTCCTTCAAAAATGTTCAGAAATTTTAAAAATTAGTGATACATTTTTTATCACTAATTTTTGAAGGACAGACTTCACACGTCGTCATCGTTCCTAATAAACATTGCTCGGGTTGCATTGCACTAGTGCCACAAAGACACAAACTACCTCTGTCAGCCTGTATAATCCGCATAAAAATATACCAAGTGCGGCCCAATGTTTAAAGACCAGCCTGATTATGCCACCAAAACGGAACAAGAACACTGCGATAATACATCTTAACGCAGATATGACGAGTGTCCCCTATAGGGGACACCTGCACACTTGTTACATTTTAAATTTTTTTTGCGCTGGTTCTTCTGCTGCTAAAGAGCTGGCAGTAGTGACGGGGGCTTCAGTAGAGTCACAGCTAACAATACAAGTTAAAACCTGCTCAATATTGATTCAGATTTTTAGATACAGGTGTTTGAATTTTGACACAGGAAATAATGGCTGCACCTTCATGTTCCAAATATGATTAGTATTTAATTTTCAATATTGATTAGCATTATGAGTCAATTTTTGTTTGTAATACTTAGAAAACGTATGAATGATGATGTCGATGGGGAAATATAGGCATATTTTTTACTTTCCTTGTCTGAGAGTAGTGTTGAAATCTGGTGTCCCCTTGGGAGAACACAAGAGACAATTTCACCCACATTTGGACAAGTAAAGTATGTGTGTGGATTTTGTACGCTTTGTTGAACTGTATTTTAACGAATCCATATAATTAAAACGAGATTACATGGCAATTGGTTAACATGGCAACAGTTGCAACAATGCTTGATAGTTTTTGATTGTGACTAAATTACAACCCCTTGTTTGCGCGGCCTGTTTCCATGGTAATGCAATCGACACCAATCAATCATTGATGATATTATGACCGAAGCAGTAGTGGTGTAGTGGATATGGTGTCCGACTGCTAATCGGGAGGTCCTGGGTTCGAATCCCGGAGGCCGGCGATCCTGACCTTGGTTTTCTGTGGTTTCCCAAGGTCACTCCAGGAATAATTTCCGGGATCGTACCGTAATATAGGCCACAGCCGCTTCCCTCCTTTCCCTGTCCTGGAGGAGATGCGGGTCAGTCGGGGGTTTCTGACCCGCATCTAGGGGGGCCATCTATGGCGAACGGACCCCCCTGGGGGACTGCACACGACCCCCAACATGAGAGATTGCACATGCACCAGTGTCCCCCCTTCCTATCCTTACCTTGTCCCTGCACCAGCTACTGTAAAAATAATAAGAACAAAAATAAAGGAACGTGTGATATACCCCCAGTTGGGGGTGAAAGCACTACCCCAGTTATTATTATATTATTATTATATTATTATATTATCATTGATGATATTATGATACTATGTATGTTGCCGTCGTAATGTAATCAACAACTGTTATAGCCATATTAGGTTACATTTTCCTACTATCCCATGATTATAGGGAACTGCCATTTTCTCGCAAACAAGAATTCAGAAAAATGTTTCATCTCGATTTTTGTGTTTTGGGAACTAATATGAACTAATAGAAACAATAAAGTTCAAACATTCAACAAAAACTTTTCCCGGCATATCTGGGTTAACCTCTTACGTACAGTGCCAGAGCAGTTATGCAGCATGATATACAACACTCGTCAAAAATAATGCAAAAGATACTTACATACAGGAAAAGTTAAAACTCCTTGAGCATGGCGGCCAATTTTTGTTTATGTTACGAAAGGAAGATTATTGTGCTACTTTTAACAGAGTGGGCAAAGGTCGTTGTGAATGGTTACGTATATTTTCGATGCTCCTGCCGCCTTGTGCTATATATTAGAAGCAATTTCGCACTTACCCCAACTTACCCTATACAGGATGTTTATATGGTTCAGACAATTTCCTGCTCACCAAATGATAATTTTATGTAGAAATGTCATAATCACTCGACAACCTTGTTACCATGATAATTGACTTTTTACCATGTGGAAGATATTTGGATACAACCAACTACATGTCAGACATAGGGGGAGGCGGAGTGGTGCTGCGGTAACGTATGCGCCCACGGATGTTAAGGTCCTGGGTTCGATCCCAGCCCGGGGACACCCCCTTCATCTCGTGCAGAGTTGAGGGTCACCTCTGGCTTCGTCTCGGGTGGTATTTCCAACAGACTGAACCACCCGGGGGAGTTCACTAAAAATGGCCACGTTTAAGACATTGCACTGCACCTTACACATACCCTCCTGTCATCCTGCCCGTGGGCCCGGGCGTTACGTTATCAGGTCCTGATGTATACTAATGTATATGAGTAATAAAGGTCCATGCCATATGACTCGTAAGGAGTTCGTGCACTACCCGGATTATTATTATTATTATTATTATTATTATTATTATTATTATTATTATTATTATTATTATTATGTCAGACATGTCTAAGATTGCACTTTTTGGGGGTGATGAAATCCTCAGTGTAAAGGAAACGGGCATGGTACAATATTTATATGAAACTTGTGAAAATTTACATAAATTTTTGATGGTAGCTAACCATGTGAATTCCTCCACAGGAAGTTGGTTTCGTCATGGCCATGGAAGTGGTCACCAGGAAAAACTTGAGCCTATTGAGAAGCATCATAATGACAGTGATTCTCCTGTGGAAACTACCATTGTCAGGAGGCCATCACAACCACATAAAATGGCGAAACTTACTCATAAATCATCAAGCAGGTATGTAAGATAGGTTATGAAAGATACAGTAAAACTTCTATAAGTCGAACTTCACTAAGTCAAAGTTCTCTATAAGTTGAAGAAAATGATGAGCTTGGTTGGTCACAATGTAAAATACTAGGAAATAAACTTCCCTAACTCGAATTTCTATAACTCCAAGTTCTCCATAACTCGAAGTGCTGGCAGGGCCTTACCATGGGATATCATTGCATTTTCAGTCTCCCTAAGTCGAAGTTCATGTTGGCGAGTACGGAAAATTTTCTCAGTTCCCAGCCGAAGGGTTGAGAGTAGGCTACATATACCGAAAGGCTCAATTTCCTGATCTCCATCTACCAGACGTATCGAAAGAAGTGTTTGACTCGAATGTGACAATTGAATCCTTTAATCGAAGAGTAGGCAAATGTCCATAACAGAGATTTCTTTACAACAAAACAACAAGGAACATTGTAAGTGTGATAGTGACAGTTATTTTAAAGTTTTGAACACCTTTTGTCGCTGGATATAAAGGTAGGCTTCCTTATAGAGTTATTTGAACCGAAGCAGTTTGGAGTAGGGGATATGGTGTCCGACTGCTAATTGGGAGGTCCTGGGATCAAATCCCGCGGCCGGCAACTCTGACCGTGGTTTTCTGTGGTTTCCCACGGTCCTTCCAGGAAAATTCCAGAGTTGCTTCCATAATTAATAGGCCACAGCCGCTTCCTTCCATCCCTATCCTATCCCAAAAAGCACAGTGAAATGAAAGCAAAGAGTTTCAGGCAAAAACAGAAAAAAAAACTTCCCCCCCTAAAGAGCCGATAGGCTGATAATGGGGTATGAATATTATTATTATAGAGTTATTTGCTTAAAAAGTCCAAACTTCTCTAACTCGAATCTTCCATAACTCGAAGTTTTTTTCCGTTCCCATAGAGATTCGACTTATAGAAGTTTTACTGTATTTAGGGTTTAATGTCCCTAGAAATTGGATTAGCGTAGTTTTATTTACAGTCAGATGGGCCTAACATTGCAACGTGCAAGGAAGAGAATGGAAGATCAGCTGACCAAATTTGGGTTTGGGAAAGGCAAAAGGAAAGATGGCAGTTTTGATGAGGCACCAGGCAAGTAGTTTCAGGGCTGCACGATATCTTTGTTAATTTCTAACCCTGTTGATATCTTCATTTGCAAATTCAAGGGTGTTTCAATAAGTAGGGAAAGTGACTTTTTCTTGATTTCTGTTCTGAATATATATTTGAAAGCTGTGTCCCAATACCATATTTCTGCATATCATAGGCGCACAAAAGAAAGCCACTAAGTCCAGTTGGTATTTTAAATGCTCTATCTCCTGACAAAGTCAAGTCCAGCTACAGTTAGTCCTAAACATTTATAAGAAGCCAAGAAGCTAGGATTTTATGTCTTCACTAGCAAGCACAAGGTCAAATCTTTGCTTTGAATTATCTCGAAACATCATTTTTGGACATAGTAGATTGCTCTTGTATGTCCACGATATCAACCACTGCATTTGTCATAGTGCCACATCAGTTTTAAAATGGCCCTTACATGATTGTAATTGAGCCAAGTGTACAGGCAGATGCCACTTCCTCATCCAGTTTTGAATTTTCTTCCCTTGACAAGTCTCTTCTTTGTGTGTCAAAAATGGTCTGACTCGCTTATCATAATGTCAGGGCTATCTCCTGATGAATCTCAGGCTTCTAGCTCCTTGCCCAGAGATAACGAATGGCCACACTGCACCTCAAAGGTGAACTCAGTTTCAGATCCAGTCATAATTATTTTGTTCCTCCTGCATCTGCCAAGCTATACCAACCTATGCAACTAACAAGGGAACGGTCAAGGTCGGACCCCTCCGATTTGGTTGAAACTTGCTTGGATGGTCATTCATGTGCGATCGACACAGTTGTGAAAGTTTTAACTGACACTGTCCAGCCGTTTCTGAGATATGAGTGACAGAAACATCCGAATTTTGGCCCCGCACATAGAGGTCGGGCGAGAAGGGATGAGTGCAAGGAAGAGCTGATGGTAGTCAAGTGGATAGAGCGTTGGACTTGTGATTTTGCCGGGACCAGCGGCTCCCCAATGAGAACAGAAAATTGTCAACACGTCACATTAATGTGAGCTTTGCTAAAATATCGACAGATTCTCAATCGGATTGGGCAGGAGAGATTATAAAATGTCATGCATATGATTTTTGATCAGGCTGGAGAGGTTCCATTAAGCAATTTTAGGTACAGAAGCTCTTTATTCACAGTTGACAGAGGTGAAAGAAAGCAGCTTGACGGTCTCATAATAAATCCGGAGCAAAGAAACAATGGAAAACGAGGGGATGGTGTATGACTGTATGGGATCGAAAAAGGAGGTAATGGGGGCGGGGGGAATCAAGGTAGAAGGGATTTGGAGCTGGCAGAGCAGCTCCCGGCAAAATCACAAGTTCAACGCTTTATCCACTTGACTACCATCAGCTCTTCCTTGCACTCGTCCCTTCTCGCCCGACCTCTATGCGCGGGGCCAAAATTCTGATGTTTCTGTCGGTCATATCTCAGAAATGGCTGGACAGTGTCAGCTAAAACTTCCACCACTGTGTCGATCGCACATGAATGACCCCTCAAGATAGTTTCAACCAAATCGGAGGCGACCGACCTTGACCGTTCCCTTGTAAGTAAAAACATATAAAACCACAAGGGTTCTCTCATGTAAAATTATTTTCTGATCTATTCTGATAATTATGTGATGTAAGAAGCGAAACAATTTCACTTTCCCAAATTAATGAAATGCTCTCTTAGAGTGAAATAGCGCCGATACCCGGCGTTGCCCGGAATAAATGAATGAAGGGATAACACCTACCAGTAGCCCCGTAAAAATTTTCATGCACAGAGAGCCGCCATGACACTTTTAGGAAGGCCGGGTCCATGGTCATAGACTACTAAGGTCTGGACACTCCCACCTACCCCCTGCTGGGGCGTTTTGCAGGAGGTGCTCACCTGAGAGCGCCATGAGACCTGTCGCGGAGCTATTATGTGGTGACCCTACCGGACTACGCTGAACTTTATAGGTACAAAAGGGAAGCGCGACATTGGGGGACCCAACATGGTCGGGCGCCCATGTTGGCCCGCATGTAGGACTTCCCTTTTGTACCTATAAAGTTCAGCGTAGTCCGGTAGGATCGCCACATAATAGCTCCGTGAAAGGTCTCATGGCGCTCTCAGGTGAGCACCACCTGCAAAACGCCCCGGCAGGCGATAAGATAAGAACGTAGAGGTAGTGTCCGGGGTCTGGCCAGGTTGGAAGGACAGGAGATGTTGGAGGTGCAGGAATCGGACCACAGACGGCAGGCGAATGAGATGGTTGGCGTGCTGGACGGACGGACAGACAGACAGAATCACATCCATCTTTATTGATAGATTAGGAAGGCCGGGAGAGGCTGGGAGGTTTTGCAGATAGACCACAGATGGAAGGCAAATGACGGTTGGGGTACAGGCGGGAGAAGGACCGCATCCAGATGGCATTGGTGGGCGGACAGACAGACAGAGAGAAAGACAGAAAGACAGACAGACTCACAAACGTCTTTATTGATATAGATTTGTTGTGCATTTACAAGTCATGAAAGTTGATCAGTAAGAACCCTGTCTTGCCTGATTTTTAAATAGACTTAAGCAGAAGAAACTCAAGTGATTCATTGGGCCATGGTCGTGAATCAGAGTATGTTGTACTGAAAGAAAGGAAATTAGTACCAATGGAGCCAGTTCGCATTGGCATGCAACGCTTGGCCTTCATGCTTGAGACCTGCCAGCCAGGGGCAGCACCTGATCCACCTCTTCTAGCTGCTATTCTGGACCTGGTTAGTTAATGCCACCCAAAATCACAACCTATATGACTAACTTGTACTTGCTTTTGTTTCACAGCCTAATGCCCCAGTTGTTTCCAAAGCAGCATTTTTTGTTGAAGTTTCCTACTTTGTGCATTGCTGCAACCGAGGTCAATGGCCAACATGGATGAAGCTCAACTTGCCAATGTTTCGTCCATCTGGCCCTCTTGCCAACAGAGGAACTCCATCAGGACTTCGGCGTTCACACCTGCTGCAGAGGCAAGCTGGCCGCCTATTTTACCAGTGGGCTGAGGTGAATTCATTATTCTTTGCTTTTTATTCATTCATTCCATTACTGGAATGTTACCTGTTAGTATTTGTCATCTTGTATTTAGGGTTGGGAGCACTGATCTCAGTATAACAAAAACCAAGAATATTTTCTTGTTCTTCATTAAAAATTTAAAAACAAACAACTAGCCAGTAATTAATAAGGGTCACTGAAGCTTGCTTTAGACATCTGTCTCATAATTTTAGAGGGCGACTCATTTTAAATATCATCCAAGTACAGTAGAACCCCGATTATCAGACCATCCCGCTCCAGCAATTTCTCATCAAACACTGTAATCCAGGCCTACTTAGCATTTGCTTTGTATTACCTTAGATACATTACAAACATTAGATTCATTTTAAACAGTAGAGTGTGTATGTAAAAGATAAATGGGCTACTTCACTATTTCTTAGAAAACCGTGATACTGTTCATTATTTCATGTTTTTGTTGTGTTTCACCAAAGTTTCCTTTGCTCCTCGGATTATCCGATCTTTTTGGTTATCCGACGCTGCCCCAGATGGGTAAGCGGGGATGGGTAATCGGGGTTCTACTGTAGTTATACCGCATTTACCAGGTATGATGCATGAAGACACTCAATTGAACAATGGAAATTCGCATCAGTTTTCCCTTGGGTGAAGAGGCCATTTAGTAAATCTGGAGGCACCTGGATACATGGGGGAAAGGAAACTTATGGTCAGACAAGATTATCTTGAACAAAAGTGCTACAATGGCATAATAAACCTGAACAAAACTTGAGCCTTGAGCCACAAATTATAGCCCACGAGGTAGTCGCCACCTACGATTTTCCCCACCCCCTCGCGCGCGCTTGACTCGTGACTCTGATACACCCTGTATATCCTGTTTAAGACTTGCTCCTTTGCAGATATTCGCCTTAATTTGAAAATTCTTATTGTTCTTGAACAGGCCTTGGGATCTCGCTTAGAAGAGTTGTTAGCTACACAACAAGCTGAGGTGCCAGATGTAAATGCAGAGGATAGCAAACAGAAAGATTTGCTGCTTCGGGATGAAGACGAGGATTTTCTTGATGAAGGTGATTCGTAATAGCCAAACTTATCATTGGCATATACTTTTGTGGTACAAAAAATGCATTTAAAATATGAACTGATCATTGTGATCAAGGAAGTTGGGTATTGCTTTCTCAACTATTACATTGGTTGATTGCGAGTCAGCACAAACTAACAATTATTTTCTGTTTGCAGCAAGTGTGAATCCCAGTGGCATAGCTTGCCCACCAGCTTTGAAACTGGTTGCATGCATGCTTCTTCTAGAAATCACTGCTTTCCTTCGAGAAACATATCAAGGCCTTCCTAAAGGAACTCGCTTGAGTGGCAGGGAAAGAGTAACTCCAGGAGGACCCCCTCCTTGGGAAAGGGAGAGAGCACTCAGTCAAGTTGCACCTAGGCGCTGGAGTATGGCTCTTTCATCCATGGGGCATTCACAAGCCTCAGCACAGAGCCTGCAGTCAATTGCAGGTGAAGCACATCCAGGTCAGGCAATTTCTTAAATGCATTAATTGTCACTGTAGACTACGTATCATAGGATTTATGTAACAGTGATTCTTCTCTAGTTCAAGGAGAGCGCAAAATTAGCTTTGTGCTTCATGAGCCTGACAACGAATCTTTGGGAAGTAGCAACACAACTGTTACAGCACAGGTGATCAACCCTTTACATCATAAACTTCTATCAAACAGTGTGAAAGAGCAAACTGTAACATACAGAGAGATGACATTTGCTACGTTTTGAAGCTCCAGCAATTACAATTTGACCTGGTATATAGATGGTGTCCAGATTGCAAAGGGTGGCGGCATACGAGAGGATCATGAACACCCCCCNAGCCCACCCCAGCCCACCCCATCCCACCCTACCCCATCCCACCCTACCATTGCCCTAAGATGTCCGCTTGGAGCAGCATTCGTTCATCAAAGTTCAGGTCATTCTTAGCTGTGGTGCTGTTGTCATCATCCATGGGCTGTTGGTGAGAGCTGTATGTGTCAGAAGTCATCGCTTTCCATTGCCCACTATCCAACATTGGGCCAAAGCTTCTTTCAGCGAGGGCAAAGACTTTTTGTCCACTCTAGATCTAGTAGACCTCCACAGCATCATTCCATTACCAGAGCGGTAGAACATTGCATATAGTGCTCTGACTTGTCCCACACTCAAAAGCAAACTCCTGTGTTGTCCATCGCTGAGTGTTTCCTGCATGCAACGTTCAACGGCTCCAGTGATGGAATGATGCTGTGGAGGTCTATCAGATCTGGAGTGGGTGAAGAGTCTTTCTCCTTGCCCTCTGTTGAAAGAAGCTTTGGCCCATTGTGGGATGGTGGGCAATGGAAAGTGATGACTATTTTTAGGCACGAAAAAACCCTTCAAATAGGCACACAATTTTTACTTTTTTGGGAGTATGGCAGATAATGATCCAGAAAATACAAAAGCTAGAATAATTTTATAGGCCTAAAGTATAAATATAAGGTCACAAACCATAGCAAAAACCGAATAACAATATTAAACTGACAGGAAATTACGAAACTTGGGCAACAGACACAAGGTGCAAGCAAGTATCACTTGCTCTGGACTCGATTACCGCTTACAGCCAGTTTCCACTTGCACAAAATGTTGCCAAATATTTTTCTAAATTTTCCTCTGATTGTTCAAAACAGAGGAAAATTTAGAAAAATATTTGTCATATGCATCATGAAAACATGATTCGTATGACTTCTGATCAATTTTGGACCTTTCCGGAGCACAAAAAATACTCCGCAAAAAAACCAAACATGCCTCTGAAGAAATAGGTCCACAATAGGCCCAAAAAGTCCCCAAATTGCTTCAAAAAGTTCAAATACTATCCCAAAAAAGGCCAAATAGCCATGAAAAGTCACAAAAGGCGGCAAATTGAAGCGGAAAAGCGGAACATAGACGAAGACACTAAAAACGCTCTATCTTTTTAACTAATACGAATAATCAAGTGATTGAAATATGTTATTTATTTATTTATTTTTTTTTCATTACCCCACTTAGGGAGTTACTTACTCCTTTGGGGGGGTGGGGGGTGGATTACCACCATCGGGATTTATTTGGAGAGTGTTAAGATCTTATTAGTTTACTCCAAGGGTAGGTGGGAGGGGATGTGCAAGTGCATGTGCGCTGTCGTTGAGTGGGCATTTTGTGAACTCCCCCGGGTGGACTAGTCTTTAGGAAATTTCCACCCGAAATGAAGCCAGAGATGGCCCAACTCTGCACGGATAAAGGTGGGAACCCCGGGTGGGGATTGAACCCGGGACCTTAATATCCGTGGGTGCGCGCGTTACCGCGACGCCACTTCATCTCCCCATGAAATATGTAAATTAAGTATTTGTGTAAGGAATGTCTTGACACCAAAAACAAAAAAATCAATCCATAAATTTAAAAAATTCTCGCATCTCAAATTAATTATGACGTTACCCTACCCATTTATTTAACATTGGAGTTTCTGTTTGGAAGCGCAAGTCTCATGAATGAATGGTACAACCAATTAATGCGAAGTGTCATTGGAAAGCTTGTTTAAATATGTGCGGCATCATGTAAGATTAGCAACCGTCACTTGAATGATCTATTTTTTATCGGAGAGGGAAGAAAAAAGTGGCACTTTCGTTCCGGGGAGCCTAAATAGTAGCCTTTTCTTTCCTTCGCCAAAATGAGGGATTATACCACCCCTGACCACTTAACCAGTGGGGCCCCTGAGTTATCTGCTCGACCCATCTCTTTTCAAATTCTTTCATAGCCTCCGGGCCACCTTTGACCTCCCTAACCTCAGTGTGTTACAAAAACTGGAAAATGACAACCCATAATACCTTTGAAACATTCTACTTTGGTATTGAATAAGAGAGAAAATTATTCAGATTTTCGATTAGTATTTACTGGAATTGTAAAATAATTCTCCAGCGTAAAATTCACTAGGATAATTTTTATATCTTTTTCATACTTGTACAGTCAAGGGTGATGATTCATTCAGCTAATCCGAGGTGTGGGGGCAAAGAGTGGTGGGGTCGAAGGGCGGTCATGGGAATAGTCAGAGAGTCCAAAATTACACTTTTGAACAATTCAAGTGAAAAGAAATTCCAGAACGAAAAGGAAAAGGTTAAAGCAGCCAGCAAATACAGAACATTAAATCGACAGTGGCGCCGATGTTTCTGGTGCTTGCCAATCCTGGTCACGTGTTCTGATTTCTAAAATAAATTTCTTCCCTACATGGGAACTTTCAAGGCTGTTTTCGTCGCAGATTTGGGACTTCCCGACCCGTTTTCGGATGGGATTTTTCCGTAATGGTTGGACGACAAATTGGCCGCACGACACTCGTCACTTTTCCCTCAGGGTACTTCCTTATCGCTGTAAGCCTAGCTCTACTCACTTGGCTCTACTGGCCCCTTTTCTTAATCCTATCAACTATTTCAAATATCATTTTTTACACACTTTTGATAGCAAAATTGAATTCATCGTTGTCGATAACCTATATCTGCATACCAAATTGGGCTCACTACGTCTTTAAATAGTAATGATAAAGACCTCGACACTTTTATTTTAATGTAACTTTGTGCATAATTATAAACACTCTGGGACCGAAGCAGTGGTGGCGGAGGGGATATGGTATCCGACTGCTAATCGGGAGGTCCTGGGTTCGAATCCTGGTGCCAGCAACTCTAACCATGGTTTTCTGTGGTTTCCCACGGTTCCTCCAGGAGAATTCCGGAGTTGTTTCCTAAACTAATAGGCCACAGCCACCTCCTTCCTTTCCTATCCTATCCCAAAAAGCACAGTAAAAAAACGAAACGAAGAGTTCCAGTCAAAAAATATATATATCCCCCCTAAAGAGCCGCCGTCTGATAACGGGGTATGAATTATTATATAAACGCTCTGGGAAAATATTTTATGCAAATATAGGGTATAACCACTGGAGAATTCAAATATGCCGTCAAAAAAGAAGAGATAATAGTATAGGAAATAGTTCGTGGGATTAAAGAAACGTGCCAGTGTGCAAAGGTCCTGTCAATCACTGGTTGCGGGGGGGGAGGGGTCCATTCCATGTCAAAGCGGGAGAAGGTAATGGTTAGACCGTCTCAAATTTTGGAACTCGAAGAAGCGACAAATTCTCTTAAACACCACGTGGTGGAGAGAAAATGGAATAAGGGACGAAGGTCACGTTCCACTCTTTCCCGTTTGGTGCTGATGACTAGGAAAATCGTAATTTTCAGCGGAAACTTGTCAATTACGATTTTTAGGGCACCGTGCTATTCTGCTAAACACAGGTTTCACTGTATGCAAAAGAGAAAGTTTCTGTGCATGTATGTTTGATTGTACATGGCAATGGGTTACCATAGCTATGATGGTTGCCATGGTAACCCAGTTGCCGGGTAACCCTCGTTTTAAAAATAGGGATTCATAAAAATTCAGTTTGACAAAACCCACAAAATCCGCACACATACTGTAGCCTAGAGTACCGGTACTTGACTTGCCGGTCCACATGTGGTGCATTTGCCGAGTGTCCCTCGTAGGGGACACCCGGTTTCAACGCCACCCTCAGACAAGGAAAGTAAAAAATATGCCTATATTTCCACATGGACATCATCATTCATAAGTTTTCTAAGTATTACAAACAAAAAATAATAACTCGTAATGCTAATCAACATTCGAGAATCAATTACTAATCGTCTTCGGAACGTGGAGGTGCAGCCATTATTTCCTGAGTTAAAATTCAAACACCTGTATCTTAAAAATCTGAAGCAATATTGAGCAGGTTTGTACTTGTATCGTTAGCTGGGACTCTACTGAAGCACACGTGACTACTTCCAGCTCTTTAGCAGCAGAAGAACCTGCGCAAAAAAATTAAAATGTAACAACTGTGCAGGTGTCCCCTATAGGGGACACTCGGCATATCTGGGTTAAGCGGGGCGCACTGTATGCTTTAGAAGTTTAGAGTATCGTATATCAGTGTTACTGCACAGTATAGCTTACAAGGATGAGTGTGGGAAGAAGCAAAAAACAGCCTTTACTGCTGCACTCCACATCTGCCAGCTCCACTTATGCTTTATTCCAATCCTTAGACACCTCTTTTATAAGACAGGTAATTTTCACTTCCCCAGTCTATGACTGTGAATGTTATGAGTATTGCTGAGGAGAATGTGAAGACCATTATGCAACTATTCTACAGTATAGTACATGACTCTCATGTGTATTGTGATGATGATGATGATTACTACGTTATATTATAAATGTAATGAATAGGTATAGTTTATTTATATAGTGGGGCAGCACTGACATTTTCAATGAACATATTTAGGGTGAAGAGGCAGCAGTGGAGGAGAAGAAGCCACGAAGAGTAGCTCAAGGACGTCCCTTCCTCCTTCGTAAGGGCACTACAGGGATGGGATCTTTCAAGAGGCAGAGCATCAAGCTAAGGCGTTCCAACAAGGAGAAGAAAGACTCTGATTCTGACTGTAAGCTGCATTCTTTGGAAACTGTTTGTACGAGATTAGGTCTCACTGAGAGGGGCAGCATGTTGGTGTAGGGGTTATCGCCACAGCCTTCCACCTCTGAGGTCCTCAGTTCGATCCGCAAGTCAGACAGAGGATACTTATGTGGATAGAATTTCGATGGGTTCTCTCCGTGTTTGTGTGGGTTTTCTCAGGGCTCTCCCTTTTTCTCCCACAATCAAAATCCATCAGGCAATGATTCAATAAGACAGTCAAAGAAATGATGATCCCCTAAAAGGCCCAAGGAGACCTCTCAAGGGGTATCCATTATTTTGTTGTTGTTGTTATTGTTATTGTTATTATTATTATTATTATTATTATTATTATTATTATTATTATTATTATTGGGNGGGGGGTGCGGTGGGCGAGATGGTAACTTTTCTACTTGCTGAGTGAAAGGTCCCAGGTTCGAACCCCGCCTGGGAGTTCCCTTTCACCTGCATCAGGAGGGTCTCTGATCTACACCTTGGAGGTGTCTGGCAACCTAACCTCCTGCGGGACTGCACAGTGCCCAATTTGAGACAATGCACTTGCACAAGTGTCCCCTCCCCAACAATCCCTATCCCTACCCGACATCCCGAAGTCCTTGCACAGAGATTGAAGTGAAAAGGAAAATGGTTCTGAATGGTGGTAATCCACCCCCCAAAAAGGCCTCGATGGCCCAGAACAGGGTAAATTTAAAATTTATTATTATTATTATTTCTTCGCTTTGGTTAGAAAAATGTATACCGGATTACCTCACTTGAAGTGACATGCCGATATAAAACGAGGTCGACCAGCGTGCTGGTATAACCCGGGGGTGGCCGGCATGCCGCAATAACCGAGGTAGATTGCCATAATTTTGATTCTTGTTAAATAATTTAGCATGCTTTTTGTAGGTTGTACTAAAATAATGTTATGGTGAAAAATGGACGAGTACAGAGCTGTGAGAATATGCAAGCTGTCTGTTGCACAGTGCATAGAATGTGACTAATCCCACATTCAGCCTCCTCTGAGAGGACAACCCCCCTACTCCATCACAAAGAATCAAGGCAAACTCCTTAAGTCCTTCAATTTGCTCAATACATGGTTGCAGTTTTCACTGGTTCAATACTTCAGGTACTCTGGTATAGGCAGTTAATACTAATTATATCATAATTATGTTGCTAATACTAATAAATGGTTAATTAAGTGAAAACCTCGCCTTATACCAGCATGCCAGTATAGCCACCAGATCTTGCATTTCTAAAAACTGGTCGACCTCGACTACACCGGCATGCCGCTTTAAGTGAGGTAATACGGTACTAAAGTTTTCCTGTTTGGTACACACTCAAGACTCTTTTTAAAGCAATATTTTTTTACTATCCTTGCAATGAGTAAAGGTCTTTTTTTGCGTGAACGTTTTTACTAAGCCTGTGAGACTCCAACTTCTGAACATGACCGTTTTTGCACAGATTCACCAAAAATATGTCTGATATAATTATATATTGGTTTCAGCGATGAAGCGATCAGACTCAGTGAGTTCAGCAAAAAGAAAAGTCAGCTCTATATCCGATCGAAGTGACACCTCTGATCATGGGGAGCCAGAGGCTAGTGGGGAAGAATCCCCTGGAGTTTTGAGTGATGAACAAGCACCTGATAGCCCAAATGATGCAAATGATGCCACTGATGTGTCTCTGGCAAAAAACATGCCTTGGCTTAAGGTAATGTTTGCTGGGTCTGTGTTGTGCAAAGTACAAATTAATAGACATGCGTTATTTTTACAAACAGGTGGTAATTCAGCTGACTGGGTCATTCAATTTCTGCTGCACACATCAGGGTTGCTGTCATCCACAGTGTTACAGAAGGCAAATGAGGGCTTGCTTTCGACTCACTAAGGCTGTTAGGAAGGTGTGGATGAGGTAGTTGTTGAGAATGAGGAGCTTCGTTACAGCAAGACATAAATGTGTTTGTTGCAGATTTACGGTGAGGAAATGCCATTTATATCGGAGCTGGATACTGGTAGTGTAGGACAGCGAACCAGAGATGAAATCAGGAAGGAAAAATCAGCCATGCGAAAAGTTTCTGAACAGGGAATGATGCTTGGTTCTCCCATTCGACGTAAGGAAAGCCTTGCCAAGAAGAACCGCATAGACAAGTCAATTGACACGTCCTTGATAAGTCGAATGGGATCACACCCTGATTCTGGCACTCACTTGGCAATAGAAGCAGACCTGGAAAAAGGGCGCGAGTGTGCAGCTGAGATGGATTCAGGGGAAGAAACTTCAGTGGAAGAGCCACCTATTCTTAAGTATCTAAAAAGCCAGGTTGGATTATCATATTTTCTTGTACCCCAATCTGAAACCGCTACCTGATCAGTAATCCCAGGCAATATATAGGGTGGCAATGCATGATTGTAAGGTTTCTGTAAATTGATCTTTCAGTTCACTGAATTCTTTCTATTATGAAACTGATGGGAATCAGTGTCCATTACAAAAAAAAATTGTAACATATTAGGTTTAAGCAAATGAAACACCTATATCTTAAAAATCTGAAGCAATATTGAGCAGGTTTGAACTTGTATCGTTAGCTGGGACTCTCCTGAAGCCCCCGTCACTACTGCCAGCTCTTTAGCAGCAGAAGAACCTGCGCAAAAAAATTAAAATGTAACAACTGTGCAGGTGTCCCCTATAGGGGACACTCGGCATATCTGGGTTAAGGGGGCACTACAGTCATTGACCTTCAAAAATTCGATTTCTTTCTTTATTTTTTAATTTTTGAAAAAAATCAAGTGTCTTTTCCTGCGTCATATGCGGCATACTGTGTCCCAAAATTCAAAAAATTGCCGCGCCGGGAGCGGACGCCTGGCAACGACCTTCGGTTCCCCCTCCTCTCCCCACCTACCTGCTGGCATGAGCGCCATCAGGTGCTGCTCCCACGCGGATGCACTACGCCGGTCCTGCTGGCCACAGCGCGTCTGTGTCACACTAATATATTTTTTAAATTGCATTATCGCTCTGTTATGTTACCCTACTTCTAACTTTAAACACAATTTTCTCAGTTTGCCGGATTTGGACAGTGTCGACATCGCCCAGGCCACAAAAATTTAGCTACGGACTTCCCAATTTACAAGATTTATCCTCAAATGTATGGCGCTATCATTCGGCCTAAAAGAATTAGCCTGCTCGAACTACTTCTATTTAATTAAATGTTTTCTCAAAACTGCTTAATTTTGTAGTTATCTTTCTGAAATCGTCAAAAAAATACTAAAACGATTTCAAAAATTTTAATTCTAGGTCAAATGAAAACTACATGCTCAAGGAAGCCTGAGGTCCAATCTGACGGTTGTAGGTTGACCCCAGCGTCCTAAATCGTGTCGACAGTGGCGTGACATCACGCGGCCCTGGAGGCCCGTCGACACACGAACATGATTCGATTACAGGCGCTAATAGGTCTCTGACTTAATGTACATTCATGAAAATGAAGTCCCAACTTCTTGTCTCGAATGTTTTTTTTTTTTTTTTGGGGGGGGGGGGGGGNATTTTTTTACAAAACCCTTGATTTTGACGGTAGTGCCCCCTTCATGGCATTTTTTTCTTTTTTTGCCAAGTGCCATACTTCATCATGACATGTGCAACTCCAATTTATAATTACGATCCATTATTATACGAGGTAGGGTCACCTTCACTCATTTACTAGCTTAACACACAATTTTTGTAGCATAGCATCAAGGTGCATCTCATAGAAGGAAATAATTATGTGCCTGTTTTTTTTTCATGTGTGTGGATTCCTTACTTCATGGTTAGGTACAAAAAATTGTTTGAAAACCCCTCATATTGTTCAGCCTTGTTGCATTTCTTACTATTTGAAGACTTTTTCATATACAGTAAAATCTCGTTTTAGCGAATACCAATACAATGAAATTTCAATAGAACGCAATAAAAATAAAATTTTGGTTGGCCAGCCATAAGAGCAATGTATTTGTAATCCCATTATTATGAAATGCGTTACTACGAAATTTTCAGTACAACGAATACGAAAGGTGGTTCCCTGGCTAGTATTGACCCCGATATAACGAAATATGCACTAGTGCAATGCTCTGCCACACGTGCTCCAGCACTGTCTAGCGATAAGTGTGTGGTCGTGCGTAACACCGTCAACAGTCGTGAAATGTTGGGGTAGAAGTTGCATTAAGGGGTCCGCAGTGTCGGTTTTGGGAAGTGACCAGGACGGTGAAGACTCAGATGAGCCTGATGACCTGTCTGTGTGGAGGTCCGACTCTGAAAGCACCAGCACGCCAGATGAAGTTACCTTTCACGACTTTGATGAGATGACGACGTACAGGTGTGCCAGGAGTGGACAGATTCGGTCATACTTGCGGGGGAAATAAAAATAACCAATCTCAATTTAACGAAATTTCGTTGTTACAAAAAGATTTGCCCGGTCCCGCGGGCTTCGTTGTAACGAGATTTTACCTGTACAACAAAATTTAAACAGTCACTACTGCTGAGGATGAGGCCAATTAGGGATTCACTGAGGAATCTGACTATGTAACTGCCTGCGATCTGATATTTCATGTTTATAGGGAAGCCATATATGTGTGTTTTTATTAAACTTTTTCGTACAAAGATTTTTCACAAGCCAGATGTTCATTACAGGGAGCATAAACTTGAAAATTTTTAGTAGGAGAATATGATTTTGTCAAAACTGGACCACTGTTATCTGGAAATGTATTTTAAGGGATGACCATTTTGTAAGAATGAAAATCTTGACAACTGATAGCCATTCAATGAAAATCCTTCAAATTACTTTCAGACCAGTTGCAGGAATGTTGAAGGATGCTGGAGAGGTGGTAGTATCCATCTGAAGAAGCATGTGATTCTGGCATGCTTTCATTCATCTCCCGTGCAGGTGTTAACATTCACTGAACAGTCAGCAGCAATTTGATATCTGTCATCAGATTTGTGAAAGATGTGGAAATCATTCTCCTCATGGTAGTGTAAAATAGGTAGGGATGACATGTCAGAAGAAACTAGTGGATTGAACTTGGGATTAATTACATAAGATTCATTCAACTGTATACAAACATGGCCATGAATAAGTACACCAAAAATATTCTGAGACTTGGGATGGATCTCCTCTACCCAAACACTGAAGGGTGACATCTGATAAAGTGATGCCAGAAGAAATTATGTTTTTTGCTCCCTCTACAAGATTTTTGAGCCCTATTAGAAGTGGATAATTGATAACACAGGCAATTCTTTCAGTGACTTGGCATTGTAAGCCTAAGCTGCCTGTAATCTTCAGTGTATTAGGATTCCTAAACCTGAATATTGCACAATAATGAAGAGTCACTAATGCCAGTTTCTGAGAACTAGGTATGGAGGAAAATTCAAAATCTTACATTTACTCAAGGATTAGGTGTAAGGGATTCAGCAATGATCATATCTGGATGACACAAGAGTACCATATGTTGGGGACCTCTGCTGTTTCCAATTACATTAATAAAATAATAAATAATAATTTATACCCCGTTATCAGCTTATTGGCTCTTTAGGGGCAGTTTGTTTTGCCTGGAACTCTTTGCTTTTCATTTTACTGTGCTCTTTGGGATAGGATAGGGACGGAAGGAAGTGGCTGTGGCCTATTAATTACGGAAGCTACTCCGGAATTTTCCTGGAAGGACCGTGGGAAACCACAGAAAACCACGGTCAGAGTTGCTAGCCCTGGAATTTTATCCCAGGACCTCGCGATTAGCAGTCGGACACCATATCCCCTCCTCCAAACTTCTTCGGTGTTTCCAATTACATTAGTTGGGTTACTGCCTGGTATGGTGTGCCTTATAGAGACTATTTCCTCCATTGAGGATATTTTCTTGGTAAAGCATAACATATTCTGACCTGTACTGGCCTGGTTTTTTTGGATGGCAGCCACATGGTTGATGGACAGGTGAGACCCATTTGAAGCTTGGGAATTTTCCGTCCAATATTGATTGATAATAATCGTACCTGCATAAAGGACATGGCACAAAATGTATGGGTGAGTGGCCTTCCGTTCGATTTGCCTGAAAATTGGATATATTGTAGCCCAGACCGTCCTGATCAATGTTAGATAGGGACATTTCGAGGTAGGACCTACAGGGAGCGTGCTAATGACCTCCCAAGGTACTATGGGACATGGTCTGATTTTCCGTTCGATTTGCCTGAAAATTGGCTATATTGCAGTCCAGACCAACCTGATCAATGTTGGATAGGAACATTTCGAGGCAGGACCTACAGGGAGCATGCTAATGACCTCAGAAGGTAATATGGGGAGTAGTAACTACTCCCTATATTATATTAGCACGCTCCCTGTAGGTCTTCCTTTGGGTCTTACCTCGAAATGTTCCTATCCAACATTGATTAGGACGGTCTGGACTGCAACATATCCAATTATCAGGCAAATCGAACGGAAGACCACTGGTCCATACATTTTGTGCCATGTCCTTTGACTGACTCAGTTACATTCAAAAGACTCTGCAGGCCGCTATATGGCAGTGGAAAGCTACAACAAAAACTACCTTTGTTGGTTCTGCATGCTGTGGTGATAACTGATGAATATATCAAGAAGAAAAGGCCTCTCTCAGGACTATTTGATACTTCTCAGTTCTACATATTTAGTAGATTACTTCTGCTGATTGAAGGGAGATTAGTGTACTGAGGCCTACCTATCTCATTAACCCCTTCACTACCAGCTAGGCCGAAAACGCATAGAATTTTCCCTAACGCAGACAATTTTCCCTTACGCCTACTGTGAAGTTACGGACAAGATATTTAACTAATAATAACAGCTATATTTACTCATTCATGGAAAACACTATGCATGTGTTTGGAACAATTTTACTCCTCCAGAATTCCCTAAATTAATTTCTAAAAAGGCCACCTTAACCCTTTGATGCCTGTTTTTTTTCAACCATTTTTTCCTTTTCTTAACAAAAATTGGTAGTAGCATAGGAGTAATATTCATGAAAAACAATATCTTCTGATATTTTTTTTTTTCCATTACCCCACGGGGGGAGTTATGCTACTCCTTAGGGGGGGTGGGTTACCACCATTGGAATTTGATTTTTGGAGCGAGTTTAAGAAGATCTTAATTAGTGTACTCCAAGGGTGGGTGGGAGGGGATGTGCAAAGTGCAAGTGCAATGTCTCTAATCGTCATTTTGTGAACTCCCCCGGGTGGCTTAGTCTATCGGAAATTGCCACCCGAAACGAAGCCAGAGATGGCCCAACTCTGCACGAAAGAAGGTGGGAACCCCGGGTGGGGATTGAACCCGGGACCTTAACTTCCGTGGGCGCGCGCGTTACCGCGGCGCCACTCCGTCTCCCCGATATGTTCTGATATTAATTTATCCTTTTAACTCATGGTGGTCCTTTTGAATGTAAAATGCCGAAAATATTCATTGACAGGGTGCTGCAAAAAAAATCATAAAGTGCAATTAACTTTAAATGCAATTAAATTAATATAAATTTTTAAAATCACTATAAAATTGTTACTATGGTTACAAAATAATACTAAAACACTACTATCAGAAACTCCAAAGAGTCCAGACTTACGGGCCACCCTGTTATGACGCCGCGGGAGGGGGTATGTTTAGCTCATGCTGGGAGGCAGAAAAACTTATTAGCATACTCCATGATAGTTGAGCCCCCTTCTACGAGGTGGTAGGAGCAGTTTGAGACTCAAACTCCACCATTTCTGTCTAAACTCTAGCGTGCCTAGTTTAAAAACCAGCAAATCTTCCTATGACGATCGTAGGCCTCAAAGGGTTAAAAACTTGAAATTAGAGTACTACCGGCCAACTGTTAGACTGATTTAATTATGAAATAGGCTAAAATATACTGAACAACAACCTTGAGAACCGTGCCAGACGAATTTGCTGAAATTGTCGTACTTTGCGAGAAATAAATTAATACTTATTTGCGGCTTGCTGCCACTTAGGAAAACTCCAAAGCAATTTGGGAGTTTTCGGAAGTGTCAAAAATCCGTAAATAAGTATTAATTCATATCTCGCAAAGTACGATGATTTCAGAAAATTCGTCGGGCACAGTTCTCAAGGTTGTTGTTCTGTATATTTGTGCATATTTCATAATTCAGTTGGCCGGCAGTACTTGAATTTCGAGTTTTTAAGGTGGTCTTTTTGGAATTCATTTAAGAACTTCTAGAGGAGTAAATTTGTTTGCAACACATCCATAGTGTTTTCCATGAATGGGTAAATATAGCTGTTATTATTTGTAAAATATCTTGTTCGTATCTTCAGAGTAGGTGTAAGGGAAAATATAGGCCACGTTTTCGGCCTAGCTGGTAGCGAAGGGGTTAACAGTCTTGTTCTGCATCCCAGTGTTTTTTTTTAACCCTTAACACCAGATGACAGATTCAATCATTGCTCTGTTCAGCTGCACTGCTTCAAGAAAATACCCCCAGAAATGCCAGAGAGAGACAGGTTCAAGTTGATACTACTGTTGCTGACTCATCAACCTTTTTTGGAAGTAATTTTATAGTAGTTTCAAGCATTTTCATTGAAGAGCATGGTATTACATGTCGTTATATTTCAGGCACTCTCTGTAGAGGCAGAAAACACCCTTTTTTAAAGCACTTGAGGGGGTGAAAATCAAAAACCCACAGCTCCAAAAAACAAAAACAAATTAGTTAGCGCCGGCAATGCATTCCTCATGCCATGGAGTACATAATACCTTAATATGTTATTTAAAACCCTACAACAAAGCCGTCAAATGCAGGGGTGAAAAGTGACCTCCGTAACAAAAACCACCAGCTCCATCCCCACTCGCAGAAAATTACAGATCAAAAACCGCCAGCTCCATCACGAAACTAAAGCTATGGGAGACAGTACATACTGCGAAGCTCGTACGGATAACGACGGTGCGAATGAGATGCGCATTTAACAGAACACCTTGTGTAATGCAATGGAACGTTGGTATGTAAGCGTGGAATAAACTTACACATTTACACGCCGGATAAACCTGTGTTTCATGTTTCCCTCACTCAATTTTGCATCAAAAACCGCCAACTCCCAGCTGTTGCAAATCAAAAACCGCCCAGTGGCGGAATGGACGGTCAACAGCTCATTGGGTAATGGCGGATGATTTCATAATAACTTACCAATGGTTGTGTTGCTAGTAAAGGAATCTATAGCCGCTACATTCAGGTGTCTACGTTGACATACGGCGAAACTGTAGGTTTTTCTCGTTTTTCTCCGTTACGTTTATGACGGAGCTGTCGGTTTTTGATTTTCACCCCCTCACTTGTGTCCTATGCCACTGAAAATATTAAATATATTAATACTTGTTGACAATGTGTTAATGCCATAAATTATTTATTTGTTAATGTTGTCATTCTGCAGGTGAAAGAACTGTATCATGCCCCTTTGTCATTGTTGGCAAAAGGAGCAAGTGTGCTAACAGAAGAACAACTGATTTCCATTAGTCCAATGGTTTGGGAGCTACTTCTTGAGCCTGGACAAGAGACTGCTGCTGCATCTGCTGCATTATTCATTCTTGCAGCAATTAAGGCTCCAGAACATATTCAAGAACTCATGAGAAGTGACTTGGAACATTCAGATCCTACTCATCGCATCAATGCAATATTAAGGTCAGGTTCAAATTAAGCTGCTGCAATAATGACTAGTCTCGATTGTTAGTCCACACAAAACCTGGTTTATAATGGGCCCCTGTAGGCCTGTATGTTATTGAAAGTTCTTGTACTGGGAAGTAACATATTCTTCTGTGTGCCTTTTCTCACAAAAAATACTGCTAGTTTTAATCGTGATCTTGATTTTGGCCCATGCATCATTCAGGTTCCAAGTTCTCTGGAAATGCCGCCATCAAGTTTGGCCACACATGGAAGAAGGTGCACATGTGAGTTTCAAAGTCCCACCACCTGGAATTGAATTCACACTGCCATCTCCAAAAATTGGCATTGAGTCTCTCCCTGTTGTGGACCCACCATGGATGCCTCAAGTCAAAACCAAAGTGGAAGAAGTTACTCTCAACCAGGATACCCATGTATGAAGGACAGCATCAGGTTAAAGAAATAAGATTATAATAACAAACATTTCATTACAGAGAGCGTTGGTTACTGCCACCAAGACACGTAAGAAACAGCAGGCTGAACTGGTGAAAATGGCTCTTCAAGCAGAAGAAGACAAGAAGCGATCTGAGAGAGAAAGCTTTCTTCTCACAACAATACCTATCACAGCACAAGCTGCTTATGAGCCAAGTCTCTACCATGCTGTTGGTGATGATCATGAAGAAGGTGACGGCAGTTTAATATTATATCTTGCTCCTACTATTACTTTGCAAGTTATTATAGACTTGGCAATGTAGGGCCATAAAATGAAGGTGTGTAGCAAATACAGTGAAACCTGCCCTTTACGGACCCTGGGTATAGCGGAAACCTATCCATTTCAGAATTTTTTATGGAAACTGGCATATACATGGGGATTCAATGTATTTTTTGACTGATATTACGGAACCTACCCAATGTGGAAACGGAAGGGATTTTTGGCTCTGTTCTGAGAAAATCTCTGTTCATAACGGAAATCAAAAGGTGCACATTATCTCCTACTAGTCACACAAATAGAAACTACGGCTGGGTTCACTCTCGGCCCTCCCGGGGGCCTCTGAGTAACCCTTATTGGACCGTCCGACACCACACTGTCTCATAATTGCTGGAATTGCTACCAGCTCATAGCCTTAAAAATACCTGTATTCATGAGGAAAAGGGGACTATTTTTTGTTGGAAAATGGAATGACGGCTTGTGAGGAGCCCAAGAAGATTGTGACTTGTGATTCGTAGGTGCCCTGCCTCCAAGTTTAGTTTCACTGTTCAGTCCAGTTTTAAAATGTCGGAGAAGAGAAAAGGGTTGACCCTTCCCTCCAACAGAGCAGGCAAAATTAATAGCCCAAAAACTGGCAAAATTGAGTATTTCAAATGGGTGGCTGGAAAGTTTCCGCAACAGACACAGAATTTCGTGGAAAACAGTGTGTGGTGATGCAAGTGTCTTGAATCTGGAAGGATTAGAAAATTGGAAGGAGAAGGTAGGGAGCGTTTGTTTTGGCTATTCCAAGGAGGACATTTTCAACTGCAGCAAAACTGCTCTTTTTTAAAAAGATGTGCTACATGCCAGGCTATTCCACAAAAATGTAACCCTTGCACGGCAACGTTTAAGGGTCTAAATCAGTGGTTCCCAACCTTTTTTGGGTCGCGACCCCCTTTTATGATAATCAAGTAACTTGCGACCCCCCCCCNCCCCCCCTCCCCGAGGGTTAGTAGATGTTGAAAAAAACATGCAATTTCCTAGAAAATTTATTTTATTTATTTATTTATTTTAGTTATTTTTTATTTTATAAAAATAACCGCAACCTCTCATGGCCCCCCTGGACCTGCTCCATGGCACCCTTGGGGGGTCGCAACCCCCAGGTTGGGAACCACTGGTCTAAATACTGTACTGTATAGACTGATTTTGCACCATATTGATGTAAGATTCCAGGCAAAACAATCCTGGAACTTTTGCATATGGGGATAAGTGGTGAAGTTAGCAACTGAATCCTCTGTAGATGGGCCAGGGTCAAAAAAGTTTGAGAAACACTGTTCTGCAGAGATTCAATTGAGGATTTTCTTCTAGCAAGATTAGCAATGAACTGGCCCACACTTGTGCAAAATGTTATTTTTTTCGTGAATTTGGAATGGCTAATGGCCAATTTACTTGCACAGGAACAAAATAGCCAAAATCCTTAAATGAGTAAACTATATAAAGAATTATTGTCACATAAGTTAAAAGTATTTTGCCAGCTAATTAAAGTAGGTGCCTGTCAATTTTTCAGCAGCTCAAAGAGGAAATATATTGATCTCCCAATAGCCAGCCTATGAGTTGTTTGCACGAAGACAGAATATACTCGTACTTAGAAATGATGCGTCAAACTAACTGTTAGTGACCTAAACAGAAGCTCACATTATGACTCAGGCAACTGAGATAAAATTGTCCCTGTACGTGCAATACCATTTATCCATGGCGTACTTGCAATAATATACCTTCATTTTGGAGTAACTTTTGCATATTAATTTTACAGGCGATGAAGAGCAAATAGAAACAGTGACTCGCAATACACCACATCTTCAAGCATCTCAGTTTCTCTTCCCATCATGTCTCTGTGCTGCTGTTGCACATATAATTAACTTGCTTGATGATGCTGCAGTTTCCTTAGATGGCATTGCAGTGTATGAAGTAGCTTATCAGGTATTCTGAAAACTTATATGGGGAAAAGATTAAATGGAGTAGAGTGAAAAATTTCACTTTGATCAACAGGTGATCTGGACATGCTTGGTGGAAGACAGTGCTTTGTTCTTACGCTATATCCTGGAAAAATTGACCCGTGGGAAGCAAGATCTGATGTTTAAAATTCTTCGGCGCCTCATCCTTTTTGTTCCCAAGTTGCCCCAGCAGGCTGCATTTGCACTATACAATTACATTATAGGTTATGTTATGTTTTATGTACGATCGCCTCAAGAAGCTGGGCAAGAATTAATTGGCAGCGCTCTGTCAGTGCTTTGGATGGTTAGTATGAGACATTGACAGGACCATCCTTAAATTACATACAACACTCAATTATTTTGTGGTGACCATTGTGTTGCTTCTAAGGGCTGTCACAACATTGTGGGTGTAATTTAAGGAATGGCATGATCGTTTAGAACATCGTGTTTTTAAAAATAATTGTACTTTTATTTTTTTAGGTTGTTCATAGTGTTCAGGGAATAATGTTTAAAGACCTGAAACAAATTCTGCGCAAAGAACAATGTGATGCTTCCATCCTCCTCACAGCAAATGTCCCTTCTGCTAAGAAAATAATTGTCCATGGACCACAAGGTGGGTGACAACTGCACTTGACATAATTTTTACTTTGTGAGCTCTATATTATTTTGTGTATTTTACAGGCCCAGATTCTGGTGGTATACCATCCCAGTTTCCTGTGCAAGAAGACACACAATTTATACAAATTCTTCGTGAATCACTGGACTTCTTTAGCATAGATGAAACTCAGCATCATGAATTTTTTCTTGTTGATCATAAGACTCGTAAGTATGTGAAAATATTTGATTTTAAAACACATTGCCTTATATTGTGGAATTACGTTTCAGACCAGATACACAATCCAAATGCATATGTAAGAGATTTCTACTTTTTTAAAAGATCACAATACCCACAATTATCATTAGTACATATGGAACCCCAAGAAGCCTATCATGCTCTTCAGCGTCAGTCATTTATACTAAAATTTGTTGAAATAGGAAAAGTGATGCTCATCTGGTCTATTTTAAAGAATGTTGACATGGTGAGTAAGAACATATTATCTAACAAAATTAAAGTTTTATTGCATGTCACTTGGGGTGTCAGGCACGTGCATGTGTATAATACAAGAGTGAATCAAATGAAGCATGGTCAATCAAGAATACACAGAAAAGATTGCACATACATCAATAGAATTGGGCTGTTAGGCTTCCATAAGGTCTAATCTATCCCTTGACCAAATGGTTGTTATAAGAATGTCCCACCAGCTTCAAGAAAAATTAAATACTGTATAAGCCTCTCACTAACCAAATTTGTACCCAACAGCCCTGAGCTGGTACTATGGGTGCCAAAAGAATTGACCGGAGTTGATGGGTATATGGCGCTATATACCCATCAACTCCGGTCAATTCTTTTGGCGCCCATAGTACCAAGCATTTCAAGGTGTTTGAGGTATTCAAATGGCATTTGTAAGGGCACATTTGCCTGTGATGGTTGAGATGTGGTGGAGATCTAGTGCTGCAATTGGGGTTCACCATGTCTTACTTAAGGGTAATTCCACACAGATGGGGACATTTTGGTTAAAAGTGAAAGTTTAAAAGCAAAAACTCTCATGTTAACCAAAGTGTCACTGTTACTGTGGAATAACCCTCTTGAAGAATAAATGACTCCAGACCTATTGTCTTAAAACATTTTTACCCATGGACGAAGATGTCCCATCAGTTACCGATATGTTGTCCCATCTGTTATCTAGCTTAATTATCACTGTACCGATCACATGACAACAACTTACCGCATTACCTCTCATAAAGCGGCATGCCGTAATAACTGAGGTAGATTTCCGTAATTTTGGTCCTTGCCGATTTTTTCGAATGCTTCTGGTACCATACTAAAATAATGTTACAATGAAAATGGGCGAGTGTACAGGCTGTGTGGATATGCAAGTTCTGTTGCACAGTGCATTTAAAAAATGTAGAGTGTGTGACCAATCCAACCATCAGCCTGCTTTGACAGGGGAACCCCCTGCTCCAACATACTGTTTAAATAGAGATTATTGCCAGACACTGCAATTGAAACAATATATGGTACGGGTACCATATTAGTAAAATGTGGCTTTTCGATAGCCTTTACGTGAATTTAGATTTTCAGGCAAATGTCAAGTTCGGAAGGGATAATGTAATTTATGTGAAAACCTCGTCTTTACCAGCATGCCGGTATAGCCACCAGATCATGTATTTCTAAAAACTGGGCGACCTCGACTACACCGGCATACCACTTTATCAGATGTAATCCGGTAATTTTGGAATGAACCTATTTTGTTGATATGACAGTCTTCTACAACATACTGCAAAATTGATTTCTGAGATGTTCACGAGAACAGAGTTTTACTATGATGTGTGCTACAATTCGGATGCGTCGTTTTGCTGTCCCATCTGTTACCGGACTTATTGAAATAAAATTGCCATATTAACACACAAATTACCAACATCTGAAGTTTCATAAACCTTAACACCATGACTATGCTTCCCTTGCAATGTTACATTATGTTCAAAAACAAGGGCGACATGAACATTGAATCGACTATGCAGTTCAGCTTATTTCCTTGCTTTCATTTGCCACCATCCTCCATTTCTTATCCTTATTCCTTCTGTCACCCTCCTCTTGGTGGGTAAGGTCCACTGTTGCCTTTTAATTGGCACTGTTGCCATTCAGATATGAACAAAGTTTGGTCAATGGGTAGGCGAGACCATACTGAAGCCTAACAAGTATATTTTTACTATGTTTTTGCAATCATGTCCACTTATAGTTGAATGGCCAGGTTCCATTTGAAATGAAGTTTTATTCAAATGAAAGGTGTGCCTGTCCCACAGGTGCAAGTAAAAAAAATATCCCCGTGATATGATGTTTTTGAATGGGCTTGCAGATGTTATGGCCTCTCGGGAGCTTTTGCCTCTACCAACATTTCATACTTTCATCTAAAAATATATTGTTTAAATTTTATGTGGAGAACCCGTGGGGCAAACTTTCTGACCATTCTATAGTTGCTATACATGGAGTCTACATGAGATTAGTTATCAGGCATTTAATGTGCAATGTGAATGACGAGAAATAATTTTCCAGTTGTTTCATGTCTTTGCAGGTGGTTCAGAGAGTTGTCTTTCTTCATGAAGAACTGATGAAATTACCATCATTCCCTAGGAAAGCTTTGGAAGCTGATCTTGATCTTTATAAAGGAGGAGCAATGGGGAAGGTAATCTCATTTCAATATGTGAAGGCTTTCAAGTTCAACTATATGCTTTAGAGAGAAAAATTACAAGCCCTGTTCAGTGTGATTCGATGGATTTCGATGGATTCGATGTTGTAATTACTGTAGTTGATAGCGCCATTGTGCTTTTTACCAGTCTGCCTTGTCCATATAATATTGCTTATACTGTTTGATGTGTGAAATTGATTTTGCTGACTCATGTCCATCTGCCATATTGGCTCTTAAAATACCTGGACATCCTGTACTTGTACATCATTCCCCCCAAAAAGGGTACAGCCCTCGAAAGGGGTATCGTAATAAATAAATAAAATAAATAAATACTTGTACATCATACGTGATTAATTTACGCTGATTTTTTTCAATTTTACCAGGAATTGCATGGTTTGGAGGTACTTCACAAGTTCATGTGGGTGAAGCTGATAGCCCGTATGTTTGAAGCCATGGCAGGGAATTTTGCCTACTCTGGAGATGTTCATTTATTCCTCAATGTCCTCAGTGGAGCCTTGGCATTACACAGCCAAGATGCTTGTATTTTACGGTACTCCATCACAGCTTTCATCAATGCAGCACAACAGTTCAAGAATATCTTCTCTACCAATGGGTATGTCAGGGTCTGAATTGTATTTTCATCTTCATGGTATAATCATATCGGGTACAGAGTAGGTGCCAAATCATTTCTCTTGCAAAAATAGACTCTGCTTGCACATTAATATATTAAAGTACATTTTCAGGTACCTTCTGATAATGCCAACCCTGTTGCTCATTTACTCAAACCACCAGAGCAATGAGCTTGTGACTGGGGCTGTGGAATTTGCATGCAAACAGTTTTATCTCATGCACAGAAAGCCTTTTATACTACAGATGTTTGGTAGTATTGCTACATTGCTGGATACAGATGAAGATAGCAGCTTTGGTGATGCTACCAAAGTATGCCAATGTCGGCCAATGTCCTCTTTTGACGTTTAAATATGGTCATACTGTAATGAGAATTTCTGCAGGTGCAGTCATCATGTTTATTCCGTTTGCTCATGTCCCTGGAGACACCCACTGATGATCCATTAAATATTCAAGAGTTGGTGAAAGGTGACAGACCTCCAAAAGCTCTTGACTTTTGTTATCACGAAGACAGTGACTCAATTACTGTACTGGATTGCATATCTATGTGTGTGATGGTTGTGGCCTATGCTGCTGATTCCCAGAGGGGACACCAGATGTTAGCTATTTTGGAAGCTATTCTTCCATTTTACATGGCTCACATTCAGAGCACTGGGAATAAGAAGGAAACAAGGGTGGAAAAGGAAGCTATTCATCACATTGCAGTGGCAATGAAGACCCTCATAAACAACTGTGAAGCACTGGCCAAGTACGGTGATAAAACCATTTGACTTGTGAAATCGTTTTAATGCATTTTTAAAACTCCATCCATGCCCCATTTTTAGGAATTACACAGGTCCGCAGAAGGCCAGTCCTGATTTCAAGGGCTCTAGTCAGCGTAACTATAGCACTGGGCCATATTCACCTGGGTTTGAATTTGATGAAGACTCACACTCACGATATATGAGTGACCATAGCAGAAGCAAAATGGTGTACGAGCGCGATGTGGAAGACTCAGAGGTAATCTTGGTTACATTTCCTGATGAAAAACATTTCACATTGATATTGCATAATGTTTAGGTGCTGCGAGATGAATTTCGACGTCCAAGAGACATATTGCTTTCTTTAGTGGCAGATTTTCTGTCTAAAGGAACTGCTCGCCTGACTGAGCTCAGTAAGAAGTCTGGACATGATGGAAAGTCCATAGAGCTTTTAGATACCAAATCCCATGTGGTAAGGACTCTTTTTAAAATGTATTTACAAGGTCAATAACCATTAATTTCCTGCTGCAGAGATTGGCAGATGTGGCACACAGTTTGCTCAAGGTGTCTCCTTATGACCCTGTAACTATGGGGTGTAAGGGGCTTCAGCGATATCTGAATGAAATCTTACCCTCCACTGAGTGGGCTAATGAGGCAATGCGTCCAGCTCTTCTGACAATTCTTCGGAGGTTGGATAAAACCTTTAGCAAGATATACAAAAAACCATCCATTCGTGTAAGACTTTCAGACATACCGTACTGCCATAACTGTAAATCGAGTCTAAGAGTACATGTGTTAACACAAGCTTTTCACACAGAGACATACAGATTGGGAAGCAGCTGGAGGTTTACTGAAAGGAGTGTACCAGACCTTGTCAAAATATCCTTACATAGTTCACCTGCAACATATGAAGACCCTTATAAACACGTGTCAGGTAAGATGGATGACTGTAATGAAATGTCTTGGTTTTAAAGTTTCCTCTTGTTAGTCTCTTATATTAGGTGAAAGTGCTCCAACAGCTCTTGGTGAGAGCCTGTCTGCAGCAAGTGCTGCACTCATGAGCCAAGTGCCACCTGCACATTTTTGTTCCATGGTGGTGCGACTCATTGCCATGCAGATTCTGGCCCTAGGAGTAAGTATAGTACTATTAACATGGTTCAGGTAGCAAATGACAGGGGTATTATAATTAAGTCGTATGCAAATGAAACTCCCTAATGATATACCTGCTGGGTAAATGCACCCCCTTTTAAATTATACAGGGTGTTCCAGATTCAGGGGGCACTTTTTGGTAACCAATATCGCCCAATAGCAGTTATTTTTTGTAGCTTGTTGTGCCCCTAACCATGTGCTCCATTCTATAGCACCTGCTATATTAGACCCCCAGTGGGTCGAATATAGCAGTAGTTATAGAATGGAGCACATGGTTACGGGCACAACAAGTTACAAAAAATAACTGCTATTGGGCGATATCAGTTATCAAAAAGTCACCCACGAATCTGGAACACCCTGTATATGTTAGGCTCGAACCCTGAAAACGTTCGTTGAGTTAAAAAACCCCGACCAGACCTAGTTCTGGTCATTTTCAAACCAGCCAGACCTAATTCTGGTCGTTTTCAAAACAGCCAGACCTAGTTATGGTTGTTCCTGCCAATTAATATACCTATGGATATGGAGGTAATGGGGTGATGGCTGCAGCCCTTTGTGTTGGTGTGTCTGTGGGACTTTGGAGTGACCGCACCAGGACTGTCCTTTGTACTGGCCCTGCCAGGCATAATCTGTCAGATGCCTAATGATTTTAGTTAGTTGTGAGCATAGCAAGCTGAGCGCTTATTGTGGGTTGTGTATCCGCACAACAATACTGTCTGTCTTGTGCTGCCGTAGCCCAACAAATGTTATTGGGGTTTTGCCAGACACATTCCAATTCTTGGTGCTTGGCAAAGCCACAATAACGTTCGTTGACCTGCGGCAGCACAAGACAGACTGTATTGTTGGGTGGATACACAACCCACAATAAGTGCTCAGCTCTCTACACTTGCAACTAACTAAAATCATTGGGCAATGCAATGGACCATGCCTATCAGGGCCACAGCAAAGGACTGCCCTGGTGTGGTCACCCCAAAGCCCCACAGACACACCAACACAAAGGGTTCCAGCCATCACCCAATCACCTCCATATCCATATCCATAGGTATATTAATAATCAGAAATGACCATAACTAGTTCTTGTGATTTTTTTCACTCAATTAGCATCCTCAGGGTTTAAGCCTAAGATTGTTGCCATAGCCTGTAGAGTTTCTTCTTTAAGTAAAACCATACTGAAAATTTGCCTGGAGATACTGTGTTCCAATACTAATCCACTGCAGAAAGCAGAATGATACAGATCAATATGCGTTTAAGTTGCCAGCAATAGAAGGAAATATTATGCAGAGGTGTGCATGTTCCCCTTTCATCTGGGATTAGTGAATACCCTTCTCCCACTCCATTTGCAAATGAAATAATTATCTCCTTATATGGGCCAATTGCTACATAATCTGAGCTGCACTCTGCAGTGAACTGAATTGGAATATCTCTGTTCATTCAATAAGAGACTAGCATGAAGTGCTTGTACTCTGCACTACGTGGCGAAATTTTTTATTAGTCGTTAAACTTATCATGCACTTGTCTTGCATTAGTGATATTAATGCTAATTGGACAGGTTAAACTTTGAGAATAGTCAGAACAAAACTGCTGGCATGTTGTTGTTGAGGTGCAAAGCCAGGTGCATACTAGCTACTCTGGGTTCTTACTTTCCATTCCGGATATACTGTCATTTTGGAGAAGAGATCCCATGTTGGCCATGGGTACATGGGCCAGAAGGGCCCCAGGGTGAGAAGCCCCACCCCTCTATTTCCATTTCATATTCATCACATTTTAATTATATTAAAACTAATGAGAAGTTTCCACTGCAGCTTATTTAGGGATCTGATTCAGAATCTGTACAATATCATCTTGTTAATGACCATCAGAATTTGACAGTAGACAATAGAAATTCCAACAGAGATCCTTCACCCAACCATTTAGGCCATATCAGCAAAACAGGACTGGTGGGAATGACGGGGATGTGGGAGGAGGTTGGAACTGAATGAAAGCAAGGCAATGACTTGAAGTGAGAGGTTTTTTCAAGTGACCTGAACTCTGAACTCCTGATAAAACATTTGAGACAGCTGTGCCACATCTGGACATTACACTTTCCTTGCTTATATGCATATTCACTGACCCCCATCCATCCCATTCATATGTCACTGATGTGACCCACCCTTAGGGTATTGGGCCCCAAATGATTGGGTGGTTGGTCCCTGTGTAAAGGACCTGTTCAAGGTTATCCTGGCAAAGAAAGGCCACCCACATGGCTCAATGATTGGTGTCATTAGATTGGAGCAGATCACTGAAATTTGGCAACGCAGGGGAGTTGGATCAAAATGTTGATGTCCAGCCACTCTAATATATGTCATTCAATGGAAGAATGCTTCTAAAGGGTGACCTTCATCAGTTTGGAGAAAGAGTTCGCCCTTGCTTTGCCAACGAATGCCATCCTGAGTCCGCCCCTCGATCCTGTCTCTCTTTTAGGGGAGAATGAGAGAGAGGAGAGGGAGTGAGGGAGAGATACGCGATTGGGCAAACGCGTGATATCTCGATGGGGCTTGCATTTCGCATATTGGTTCCCTCAGGCGGCATTTATCTCACACGAATATTCTCACAACATTTTTACGGGGTAAAAACCACACGAGTTTTCGTGCCTCTAAATCAACTAATAAAACAGTTCATCACGTGACAACATGTTTTGAATCCTACCAAGGCCGCTAGGTGGCAACCCCTACCACATCAAAGATACAGTCAGTGGCGAACACAGCGGCCTTTAGCGTAAACCTAGGTGCATAGATTATACACTACAAGATGCGCAAGATGGTTGCCGTTTAGGTAGCGGGGCTACTCAGGGTAACCTTGAACAGGTCCTTTCTGCTGGCTCTGCTCTTGCTCCAATATCACCATTTGGTTCATGGGTAGGTGAGACATTACCAGAATGTTACAATTTTTATTTCTTGGTTCCTTAATCATCCATGTCCACATGCAGTTGACTGGTTCACATTCATTTGACTGAATCATGCATTAATTTCATCAATTGACATACAAAGGAAGAAACAACGGGTTTTCTCAAAAATTTAGTTTCTAGTATTAACATACAGTACCATTATTCAACAAGTTGATAGATGACCTAGCAGTTACTTCAGTAAAAATCATGTGTATCAACATCCCATGCACAAAGGATATCCAAAATGACAACATGAAAATGAGAAGTAGGACTGAAACTAATGGGTTCTCTGTATATTAGACTTGTAGGTGTTCTAATATTAATTTTGGTGCCTCACTTACAGGTGTACAGTCACATAACGTGGGTGAGGGTCTGTTTTAATATATATATATATGTGACTCTTCATGTCATTTTCTACTCTTCCTTGTTCTTTGAATTGCTGTTAAGCTCACAGGAGTAATGTAGTAATCTCAACCATGGATGTGGGGCTTCATAAGACTCCTTCTTTTCCTTTTAGTTTCACAAAGAAATCCTGCACAAAAATGTTATGCCAATGATTGGGATCCCACATTTAGTTTCCAGGTGTTTACATGTCACAGTTTATATTTATTGATAGTGCATGTATGAAATCAGGGTGTACTGTAATTATATACTTGTCTGAATCTGATGATTGTGTCTGAGCCTGCCACTTGTTACACACTGTGGTATGATTGTATGAAGTAGGTCCACACAATTGTTTCAGTAACATGTACTCTACAGGGTCATTGGAAAAGAATTTCCCAATTTAAAAACCCTATAACTCAAAAACTTGTAGACATATCTAAATGATTTAAGTTTTGAAATGATAAGAAATGTCTGAGGTTTTTGTCACGCCATACTTTGTTTCATTATGAGCTCCATTTGTCGCTCGGAAAATGTAAATACGGAAATCGGTGTCGGGCCTAACCCACTTAGGCATGTCTGGCGTTACCATTGAAATCTTATCCTGTGTGTGCTGGATATGCTGAATTGTTTCTGTGTCTCCACAAAAACATCAATCAGGGTTTTCTGGAGGGGACTAGGCATAGGGAAACTGCTCATTCAAGACTTTGCACACTGGGAGGATGAACATACTAATGTAACATTCATATGCCAGGTTTGTTTCATGGATGAGGCAACTTTTTATGTGCATCATCAAGAGCAATGTGTGTGGTGTAAAGGCCCATCATATCCAGCACCTACGGGATAGGATCACAACGGTAACTCCAGATATGATTGAGCGGGTTTAGCACGACACCGAATACCACCTTTTTAAATATGCTGAGCGACAAATGAAGCTCATATCGAAATGAACTAAGATCAGACAAAAACTTTACACATTTTTTAGCAATTCAAAACTTAAATCAAGGTCTACAAGTTTTCAAGTTATAGGGTTTTTAAATGGGGATATTCTTTTTTGATGGCCCTGTATTTTGTCTCGCACAGCATTTTCCTTTTTTAGTACATGTGGTGTCCCTTTCTTAATATCAGGAAGAAATAACCGGAGTAATTTATCTGCTGTTTCTTTCCTCAGTCTGAACTGTGAATTGTTGTTGTGTTATTGTTAAGTGTACTTTATTACTTTATGGATTAAACTGTGGTTATTAAAAATTTACATCCAAGAGCAAATGAAACAGCCTCATTTGAATTTATCTACCAAGCTTGTGTGAATATAAAAAATAATTATGTTAGAAACTTGACCTGCAGTGGGGAGTGCCAAACTACTACTCCCAATTTGGTCCTCATTCAAGTCAGCTGCACTGTCCTAAATGGAGTATCCCTTATTTTGTCACACCTACCAACCTTACATGCAAAACTAGTTCTTTCAGGCATTTCGAGTTTCAGGGAAAAAACTGCATGTTTCTCATTTGCTTTTGAATGTGACATTGTTTATGATTTCCACAGTGCAATTCTATTTTTGGCATGGATAAGCAACAGCAGTCTTACCCAGAGGCGGCTCAACTAGGGCTGATGAACTGATCTACACATTTTAAATGTATACTGTATAAAGCAAGAAATCGCATTTTTCCTCGTGACCAAGTCCGGCCAAGTCATCTCACTTAGCTTATAGCCTCGAAGAAAGGCTTGGTGTCCACCACTATCTCACAACTTTGTATGGCGGAGTGGACAAGGCTTGGCTCCCAGACACTATCTCACAGGTTTTTCGGCAGACGACTTGGCGCGTTTTTTACGAGTGCGTTTTTGAGGGGGATAAAGCTTACATCAAAACAAACTGGGTGAGGGCAAATCTTTAGACATTTCTTTTAATTGATTGGCTGCTAGCTGTGATGTCCCTGGTAATTGCCAAGGACTTTGATGAAAAGGTTGAATTAGCTCTACTTTATTCAAGTCCTTATCATAGTTCATTGGACTCTTCCCAAGAACTTGGCAGGAGCATATCCGCAGTCCAAGTTTATACCTTAGTACTTTTGACACTTTACATACTTGAATACAGGTCTGTTAACCCCTTCGCCCCCAGCCACCTAAAATCTAGGTGATGAGATCTCAACCATGGAGTACCAGCTAGACTGCCATCGCCTAGATTTTTTTTGCTTCCCTTCAACTTGCAAATAAGGACAATATATTTTACTAATCGTAACAGCTATACGTATACATTCATGCTCTACACAATGCATGTGTTGGAAACAATTTTATTCGCATATAAGTCCGTAAATCAATTTCCAAAAAGATCGCTGTAAAACACTGGAAATCCAAGTACTACCGGCCAACTGTTAGGCTCAATCATTTTATTATGAACACGTTAAAATAAACGGAATAACAATCTTGATAACCATGCCAGACAACTTTGCTGAAATCGTTGCACTTTTTGAGAAATAAATTAATACTTATCTGCGACTTTCCTGTCACTTCAGAAAACTCCCAGCTTTATTTCTCGAAAAGTATGACGATTTCAGAAAATTTGTCTGGCACGATTCTCAAGGTTAATAGTCTGTATATTTTAACGTATTTCAAAATTAAATCGGCTTTACAGTTGTTCAGTAGTACTTGGATTTCGGGTTTTTAAGGCAATCTTTTTGGAAATTAATTTAGGGAGTTTTAGACGAGTAAAATTGTCTTCAACATATACGTTGTGTAGAGCATGAACATGTAAGTATATCTGTAATTGATTGTAAAATAGCCCGTCCTTATCTTCAGTGTATGTGTAAGTTGATCGGAAGCAAAAAAATCTAGGCGATCTATAGCTGGTACTCTGCGGTCAAGTTCTAATCACCTAGATTTTAGGTAGCTGGGGGCGAAGGGGTTAATATGATAGTGGATGTGAGCCTTTAATCACCTTTATTTTTTGCTTATCATATATGCAATTATCTTGTGTACTGATCACTAATCAGCCCTGCCCAAATTATTACTATGAGCCCCCACTGGTTTCATATAATTTTGAAGCTAAAACAAAGGAGTGCACTAGTTGTTTCATTTTACTAGTGATGTTATAACTTGATTATACTTCTTTCACAGGAAACATACTCTTTAGAACAAGTTTGTGGAGGGAATTCCATCTTTCCAACGCAGGAAAAGACAGAGAATGTTCTTTTAAACCTTCTCTTGCCTCTTTGTCTGCGAGTTGGTTCAGGCAGAAAAGGTATGCTGCAGATAAAGACTCTCCTCGTGAATGGTTCAAGCATCAGAATTGTCTGTGAAGATTAGGTTTTAAAAGTATGATATTCCCATTGGCTGGAGATGTAGGTTATTAATGCTGGCCGTCTCTTACAAATACTGTAGTGTTTAAGTCAGAAAATTCAAGGCTGTGGAAGCCGTCAATTTTTTTAAACCAATTTCTTGATGCTTGAAACACTGGTAGAGGAACCCTCTCAGTTTAGAAGAGCTTTGTGAAACCTTAATGGTGTAGGAAAGTTATGGCATATTTTTCCACAGATATTCCTCAACTACGTCCTGCAGACATCAGTTTTGCTCTGACAGTCCTTCTCCATGCTTTGAATCCTCCAGCATCCAAGACAGCCCCTTTGACAGCTCAGCTGTTAAAGACTGTTGCAGAGATTAGGACAGGAAGCCTTGTGGCCCAAGCAGGAGCTGATAGAGCACATGTCCGCCTCAAAAATGCAGTGCAGAAGGTGGCCTTTCTAGGCCTTAAGATAATGTCTGTTTGCTTTGAGAAAGAACTAGCTCTGGATTGGCCGCGAGCTGCCAGAACCATTAGAGAAGTGGGCGGGAGAGGAGAAGGTGGTCTTTCTCTCTGGAATTTTCTTGATTTTATAGTCACTCATCGAACTCCATTGTTTATTTTGCTACGGCCATCCATTGCTAGCAAGGTGAGGGCTTTTCTTTAGTAACACACTAACACCAGATTTATCGAAGAGTACCTTTAAACCCTTGCTACAAAGAACTTAGTTGTGGAAGGTTAACTTCCTGCCCTCCCCCAACCCCCCCCCCCCCCTCTTCTGTTGGTCATATTTTGAGAGATTGTAGCCCTGCGTACTGACCTCACTAGCCTCTGATTGGAGATACTCTCACCTTGTGGAACAAACCAGGAAGAAACCCCTCTTGCAGGGTGAGTTGGCAGAGAAACCCTCTTTGAAATTTTGACTCCCTGGCCATCCTCTGTCAGATACAACTCTGCCGAAGATAAAAAGGAGCCAGAAAAAAGGGGCCTATAGATCGGTCAACATAAGAACGCAACCGAGTGTGGCACACAGGATGTAATCCTGGAATGAGAAGTGATCTGTGTGTAAGCACGATATGATCTGTTGTAAGTTACACTTATTTCTGACACTGGCATGGCCATACAGATCACTTCTGATCCAGTATTGCAACATGTGCGCCACGGCGATGCACACTCGGTTGCGTTCTTATGTTGACCGATCTATAATGGTAGCATTCCTGGTTAAATTATACATATACATGGTGTTTCAGTGTCAGTGGTCAAGCGCGCACGAGGGGGTGGAGAAATATCATACGACAACCCCAGTCGGTTTTATGAAACAATTAGAAATACGGGAGTAATCAATTATTTTATTACGGCGTGACGTCACATCCTTTCTGTTCGAATTGACTGGCGTGGACTGGCAGGTGCCGTGGGTTGAACCTGGTTGAACAGCTTTTTAGCCTTGCAGGTTGCACTGAAAAAGGGGCTCTCACCGGCAAAGCAAGGTACTATACACACTACTGTACAGTAGTACACTACTTTGTACAGTACCCTCCTGGTATAGCATGAGAGGCGCTCTCATGCTATACACACGTGTACATGGAATGTGTATTCTATTGCCATTCAAGGTTTACTCTAAACAGGGAACCTCTCGAAGTGTCACTCGAAGTTCAAGGTGAAATATTTTTTTTCGGGTTCCTTATCAGCTAGAAGGACAACACCCTTCTGGAGAAATCCTCGATCTCAAGTGTTTTCGAGATACAGGGGTCAAAAGGTCAAGAATGGACCACTTTATGAAGGCCCTGAGGAAGCTATCATTAGTGCTATTGGCGAGATTTTTGGGATCTAGAGGTTTCTTCGGATGGGGAATACAGTGGCATAACCGAAAATCATGAATTATGCACATGAAGGGTACTTCTCAGGGAAGGGGGTGGGAGGTGGGGACAAAAATTACTATAAACAAAGTATATTCTACTCGTTACGTCTTTAGACAGCACTGACTAGACACCCAAGTTGGTTAATTTCATTAACTATGTCATGTAAACATGAATTACGTAGAATTTCTGCAGCACTCCTCTTGACGAAATTCACAAACTTGGGTGTCCAGTCAGTGCTGTCTAAAGACGTAAGGAGTAGAATATACTTTGTTTATAGTAATTTTTGTCCCTCCACCTCCCACCCCCTTCCCTGAGAAGTACCCTTCATGTGCATAATTCATGATTTTAGGTTATGCCACTGTATTCCCCATCCGAAGAAACCTCTAGATCCCAAAAATCTCGCCAATAGCACTAATGATAGCTTCCTCGGGGCCTTCATAAAGTGGTCCGTTCTTGACCTTTTGACCCCTGTATCTCGAAAACGCTTGAGATCGAGGATTTCTCCAGAAGGGTGTTGTCCTTCTAGCTGATAAGGAACCCGAAAAAAATAATTTCACCTTGAACTTCGAGTGACACTTCGAGAGGTTCCCTTATAAGATGTTTAGTCCAAGAAAAACAATCACTTGAGGAATATTTGAAAGTTTAATTGTTATCCCAGTAGGGCTTTAAGGGGTTGAAATGAAAGGATATGAAGCTGGGCTCTGTTGTGACATGTTGTTGTGACTGCGGTAACAGGTGAGGGAGGGAGTCGTGGCAGAGGCAGGGGGGGAGGGGGGAGGGCAAGAAGGGGTGTTGCCANCCCCCCCCCCATAGCATATTACACTCGTAACATTTTGTATGCATACTTACAGTTGGCTGCGCCGGTAAACACTGATCAAGAACGACATTTTCAATTTGTGATGAGGGAAAAGTTTCGAGGCTTTGGTGTGCCACCACCTAAGTGCAGAGGATCTCTTCTACTTGAACTTGCTCATGAATTGAAACAGCTTAAAGAAGAACTGGAAACTCGTAAGGGTAAGTGAATCTATATATGTTGTGATTCACTAAAAGCTAATGAGACAGCAAGATGCCTGCACAGAAGGCATGTCTGAATTTAATTTTTCTTGCCACACAAACACTTGAAGTACAATAACGTAACTGATAAGCATGAAATATTATCAATAATTGAGACTTACCCAAGGCAAAAAATATAAGAAACATCTGGCATAAACAAATTCTCTGCAACTTTATGGCAATAGTGGCACCATTCAACTCTCTCAAAATCCATACAGATTTATAAATAGGTTTAACATTTTACATAAATAAGCAGCAAAAGTGTTGTAGGATGGCCTTAAAATCATATTATTGCAGTTTGTCACTTACAAATCATCACTTTCAATGGAAATAGGTTATTTAGAGCATAATCTATGCACTTGCAGAGAGTAATGAAGTCTACAGGTGTATTCTTTATCACAGAGCGAGCATGCTGTGGATATTATAGACAGAGGTCATTCTGTTGTTTTATTTTGATATTAATACCACATCTAGGTTACACAATACTAAACATGAACTCTACCTCCCTACTACAAATTCAAGTAAATCATGTCATTTTTCCATCAGGAAGATGAGGCTGATTAGTCCCCATGTTAGTAAATTAATTCCTCACTTTATCTTGTTCTTGTTATTAGGATTATTTTCCTTTCTTTACTAATAATATATTTATTTCCTTAGAGACCTTCTCTCATCTACCTCATCTTCAGAACTGTTCAACCTATTCATTCTCTATTTTATTCCCAAGTTATACATGGTGAAGGGATTTTCGCCAGTCGCCAGGTAGACTGATAGTAGGCTACTCGCAAAACTAAAATAGGGATGTGCAATTAGTTTTTGGCGTCATTGCATAGTTAATGCATACAGTGCCTTTAAAGTGTAGCATGTCTGATGGTAGCATACGAGGTAAACAATGACAAAGTGCACGGGTATCGTACCCGGATTCTTACTCTGACAGGATTTGATCACCTATTTCACATGGACTTTGTGTTATGGACCCAAGACCGGATTTTTCAGAGGCCGTCGAGCTGACTTTTTCTTCTTTGAAGCTGGCGGAGCGTATGTGTCTTCACAAAACCTTAAAGGAGCTATACGCATTAACTATGCAACGGCACCCAAAACTAATTGCATGTCCCTATATTAGTTATGCGAGTACTATCAGTCTACCTGGCGATTGGGCATGAAAATTCCTTCACCCTGTATATATATTGTACATGTAGCCAAAGTATGTACAGATTTCAAATGGAAGTTACCATTCAAAATTTATGTAAAGAGTTTTCCCCAAAAATCAACATGACCACATGATGGGATGGATATTTAGTGCCTATTTCAAACAAAATATCACATCGATCTGGTATCAAACCAACCTGGTAGCAAATTTTGTCAGCCTATTTATATCCTGGTCACATCCCAGGCTCTTGTATGAAGATTTTCCGGAACAAGTGCAGGTCACTTGTTACAGTGTCTAGACCAGTGGTTCCCAACCCTAGAGTTGCAACCCAAAATTGGGTTGCCAACATGTTTTTAAGGGTCGAGAAAGAAAAGGAAGAATAGGGTAAGTTGGGATAAGTGCAGCCAGATTGTGATTAGGTGCAGTTTAAAGGCAAGTTACTTCCTAAATAATTAGCAAGTGAGAAAAAAAAAGTAATGGACAATATACGGTACCAGAACTTATTGGCTTTCAAAGTGGCCTATTGCATAACATTCATATATGTGTGTGCTCCGAAAAATAATTAAAATATCCATGTGGTGTACAGTTACGCACTTGCCCCGCAATATGGGGTATGTGCAACTTTGGAATTCTCTCAAAGTAATAAACATTGCTCAGGTTGCTAGTGCCACGAAGACACAAACTTCCTCTCTCAGTCTGTATATTCTGAATAAAAATATTCTTAGAAGTTCTTACACGACAAACTTTTATTCACTGCTCTACAACAGGTTGGCTAAGAGTACTGACATTATCTGATTAAAATGCATTATGTGGAAGCGTTTCACACCAATGTTCGAAATTAGCATGTCGCCAGTCGTGGAATATCCATTGGTGACCATTAAAAGATGTCTTGTCCCTCTTTTGTCGACCGCGAGCTTTATTCCTCCAATATTGCATTTCGATCCATATACCCATTTTAATTGGGTACGCACTTGCCCCTGACCATGTGTAATTAGGGGCAAGTGTGACCCCCTTTTTAAAAACCATCCTAATTATTCCACCAAAACGGAACAATAACAGCGTGATAGTACACCTTAACCTCTTACATACAGTCCCGGAGCTGTTATGCAGCATGCGATTCAAGACGCGTCAGAAATTCTAGAAAAGATACATACATACTCGCTGGAAAAGTTAAAATGCCACCTTGAGCTTGGTGGCAATTTTTATCAGTGTGACAAGAGAGATTATCAGGCTACTTTTAGCAGAGTGGGCAAAGGTCGTTGTGAACATTTACATGATTTCCTATAGCTCCTGCCACCTTGTGCTACATATTAGAAGCACTTGCCCCATTGTTGCACTTCCCAACTTACCCTAAAACAAAGGAGGAAAATTTGGGAGAAAATTCATCTCAAATCTACATAAGCATTGTACTGTGCCTGGTTGAACATTTTAGTAACAAAAAAATTTTGAACAACGTTTGAGATTGTGCTGGGGGGGGGGGGGGNGTTCATATGGGTCGCCAGGTCGAGGAAAGGTTGTAGATAGGGTCACGATGAAAAAAGGTTGAGACCCAGTGGTATAGACCATGATCTGGGTGCCTAAAGACTTGAACTGTATTAAACTTTGAGTAATGCCCATGCAAGGACTACCATGTGTAGTCCTGCACATGGCTACATTTTCTTAAGTTGTCTTGCATGCTTCTGGAAGAGTTCAAGTGGGACATTTTTTAAAGCATTCTCAAAACAGTCCAGACTTATGGTTTAAGTCTTGTTCTGATTCACCTTCATGTTTCACCTCCTCCCGATAATTTTTGACAGATTCAAGTCTAGGTAGAGAGTGACGAAGAGATGAAATAATAGTTTTGGCCTTGAGAGTGCTCAACACAGACTTGCAAAATCTGGTAGTATCAGGGTCCAAAGAATGCTTCAGTAGTCATAATGTTTGTTTGAAATAGTAGCTAAAGATTTGTTAAATTATGCTATATGTGGGAGAAATTCCCCAACAAAAATTTACAGCTAAATGGTACTTTCTTTTAAAATGCTGCAATATTTTGAGTTTGTTCTAATATTATATATTTTAAATCCTTTGCAATACCAATCAAAAAGGCAAAGAAAATAGACAAAATAGCTTCATGCAGTGTGGCATTGGTACTGCCACATCTGGTCAGTGACCATGTTATAAACTATACCTGAATACTTTTGGTGTAGAGAACCAATTTATACATTTGCGAAAGAGTCATGTGATAGCTGCAAGTACAGTATCTTAGTCTTCTCATGCAACAGGTTGCTGGTGCTGGATTTGTGAATCACATTTGAATAATTTCCAATGGGATAACTTTCTCAAGTTAAACTGTGTATGAAGGGTATGCTGAATTAACAAAACTATCAAAAATCTGAGATACTGACGCCCATAATTAATGTGCAAATTATGTGCACAGTGAAGTCTTGCCCTAGGGAAACATGATGCTATAGTACCCGTAGAATTTTTGTTGTGATTATTATGATGAGTATAATAAGGTTGGTGCTAATGATAAAAATGATGATGATGTAATGTATATTGATTCTCTAGGGATATATTATCAATTTCTTGTACTGTATCTACTCAGAACCTGTAGCACATAATGGTGGTCCCATAATGTGGTAATAACTTCCACAATACCAGTTGTCTTTGCCCTTGAAGCCTGGTCCTAAGTTTCTCTGCATCTCCTCACTTTTATAGTATAACTTAGGCATTATATTTTATCCACAGTATGTTTTTTCAGTTGTTTACTCAAGCTCAGCCGATCATGGTGTTATTTGTGAAACATGCTTAACTTGAAGTTGAGGGTGTATCTGAACTCAGTGCACCGACGTGTATGACTGGCTTCCTAGCCACCAGATGATCGATTTAAGTATAGGAGTCATATGTCTGGGCAGCCTCATTACTGAGATACACTCTTTAGCGATTTTTGCCTAATCGCTCCTTCTGACTTTTAAATAGAATTTTCTGGTGTAACTAGCCAAAGAGGCCTTACCACCTGTGGGCAACAAACCAACAAAGTCCCACCCCCAGACCTTCCAGAGCCTTCTGATTGGGGGAGGGTTCGATGGGTGGCCTAACCGACAGGATATTTTGTACTACATGTTTGCGGCCAATTATCTCCGTAATGAGGCTGCCCAGACATATGACTCCTATACTTAAATCGATCCTCTGGTGGCTAGGAAGGCAGTCATATACGTCGGGGCACTGAGTTCAGATACACCCTATATACTACATACTGGAGGTCTCATATAATTCAACACAGCTATCAGTTTGTAGCATTGAAGTAGGATCATGATTTTCTTAGCAGGGCTAGTGTAAGAGATGTAACAGTACAGATTGCTCACAGTCAGCAACTTAACTCTAGCCATACTAAACAATATTAAAATCAATGACAGAAAAGTACTACTTGGCTATGCCTGTGTCCCTGAGATCTTCAATTATTTCTATATTGGTATGGGTTCACAAAACATTTTGTAGACACATTTAGTGATTGGGGATGTCCAATTAATTAATTTGTAAGTGTAGGAATGCTTGCATGTATGGATTTATACTGGTCTGACTGTGCTGTGATGGTAAAGGGGATTTGGTGCATGGTGTGTCTGAAAAGCTGTTATGTTGTTACCTCAGAGTTGGCATACAAGATATTTTGCTAAGTTCTCTCTAAAGAGTGTTTTAAAAATGGTCACACACAAAGTCGCATGTCTATTCGTGAATCTGTGATTCACACCCCACTACACCACACCACACCACACCACACCACACCAGCATCGTGAGAGGCTAGTCAACCCTCGCTGTTGCAGACGAATTTGACCCCCGCAAGTCGGACCTGCACAGCGATGTATCCAACAACAGTGGGGCATCCAGACGGCAACGCCCTTCCCTCACAGAGCTGCTGCAGAGCGGTTTGGCCAAGATTGGTAGCAACCCATCTGAAGCTCATTTCACCCAGAAGGGTGGGTAGCCATCCACCTTGCTCTGTCATTGTACTTGGCCTTCTCTAATATATCCCATCAAAGGTTGGCCATACAGGATGAAATGCAGGCTGGTTTAACAATACCTATTGTATTAAGCAAGAATTATTGCATGCACATAAAAGTATTAATATTTGCCTAACATTTGGCTCATATCACCAGGTATTTATTTTATAGGCATCTGACCCAAACAGGCACTAATTTTTAAGAAACTTGGTAAATCTATAATATTAAAATGCTTGCAGTGTTTGTATAAGCCCTCTGATTGGTCTGCTGCCCATTGATGTTACCGCCATATCCCGATTGGCCCCCTTTCATTGTTACCTGGTCGTATTGTTACCACGACGCCTCCAATTGGCCTCTGCTCCGAGCATGCACAATGGATGGAAGAATGCCACAGTCACTTGCTGGATGGCAACGAGGACACATCTCCTCTACCGTGAACACCCCTCTACCCTTCCACCCTCCTCCACCCATGTTGTCACGGTGAACTCATAACAGGGGAGGGGGAGAGGAGGGGGGAATGGAACGCTGTAAGCAAACCGAACATAGGCTATGGTCGGGATGTTGTTTATCAGTGGTGCCAACACCATGGATGTTTAATAAACAAAGTAAAATAATTTCAGATTTTTAAACAAGGTCCTTACTGGCACCCCCATGGGGAGAGTGGGTAAGCAGGATTGGCCGCAATATTCAACACACAGCCCGGGGATAGGTCGAGAACATCAAAAGAAAGTGTTGGGGAGATAATCTAATACAAACACTGCCGAGTTCCATGGATGTTTATATAATAAAGGGGAGTTGTGAGCAGTTAGAAAAACGTCATCAGAAAGTGTGCATATAATTTAGATACATGTGCGAGTGCAAGCGAGTAGAGGCGGTAGAGGTTGTTAATTTCTGTTCATCCAATAATTGGGGGTTTAAAATATTCAAAATGTATCGGTGTGTTGAGGTGGGCAAATGCATATTTCCCAGCCAATGCAAAGCAAAGGTGGGATTGCAGATGGGTCGTAGGGTACGGAATCACGGATATGTGAATGCACGGAGGAACGGGTGAGGGTGGGGGGTATGCATATGATTATGGATGGGGATCATCACTGGCTATAAGTCCGAAGCATTTAAAAATATGGTGGGCACTGCAGGCCTAGAAAAAAGCGAGCGAAGCGAGTGGTTTTCTACGCCTGCGCCATAGAAAATTGCGAGCGTAGCAAGGGTTTTTCTAGTGTAAGGTTTAAGGTTGCACAAGATAATTATTCACAGTTTGAAGGATTTCCTAGGTAATCTCCAGCTAGAGATACTGATTTAAAATCAGCCTATTATCTCAAAATACATAAAGCTTATATAACCATGTTCCCACTTTCTCCCTATGCCTGAAATACAACAAAGCTTATCTGCATATACCAGTATCTTCATTTTGCAAAAATTCTCTGTACTGAACAAGTTTCTATTACATGCAACAGGTAGCCTACAAAATTAAAATCCAATGCCAGGATGAATCTAAATTTTATAATGGGCAACTTTGCTAAGTGTCTAGGGTATGTTCTGGGTAGGTTACACTGTATTCACTGAATTTAAGTTTTTTCATGTTATCCTAATGTAATTTTTACACAGCTGTGTGCAAGGGACTTCCTGTCTATTGCATGTAAGCACCTACTTGGGCAGGATGTTTTTAGTGATGAAAGTACCCAGAGCATAGAGAGGGGAAGATGTAGATATTATTGTACAGTACTGGGAAAAATAGCATATCATAGATATGTAAACAACGGCTTTGGCGTTACCTGGCAACCGGGCGTGTTCTGACACATCACAAGGAAGTCGCTTAGTGTTATTCTTCCTATTGTTGCCACTGTTTACAGAGTGTCAGTGACGCGGTTGACCTATTTCTTGGGGTTGACCCAGCTACTGGTCTCTGCCTGCTTACACAGTGACAGGGATACGCAGAAAAAATGGGAAAATGATGATGTTAGAAGCAAGTAACTTCGGGAAAATGTTCCCTGCTGGACTCAAAGTAAGGTTTTCATCCACACCACACGAAATATATTCCATCCCTCAGATCCCTGAGGAGGGGGTGTCAATTAAGATCAGGGGTGTAGTGCTAATTGAAAGTGCGCCAATTACTGATGGATTCTTCCTGTTTAAGTGCCTTTTATACATAATTAGATACCGCTATGATGAATGGTGACCATGCCTCGTATGTCAGACACGTAATTTAGCCCCTATGACGTCATATTTCAAAATGGCCAGTCCATATAGGCTTACATGCCATTCACGTCATATTCGTGCCAGGACTGAAATATTATGTCATAGGGGCCAAATTACATGTCTGGCATAAGAGGCATGGTCACCATTTATATTAGCAGTGTTGAATTACGCGGAAAAGACGCTTGAACCGAAAGAATCCGTCAGTTGACGCACTCTCCATTAGCACTACACCCCTGATCTTAATTGACACCCCCTCCTCATGGATGGAATATATTTCGTGTGCTGTGGATGAAAACCTTACTTTGAGTCCAGCAGGGAACATTTTCCCCAAGTGACTTGCTTCTATAACATCATTTTCCAGTTTTTTCTGGGTATCCCTGCCACTGCATAAGCAGGCAGAGACCTGTCTCTGGGTCAACTGCATCACTCACACTCTGTAAACAGTGGTAACAATAGGAAGAATAACACTAACAAGGGAAGTGTCTGTAGGGCCATCGGCCAATCGGCCCGAAAATGACACTAGGGGTAAATCGCAGGCCAGAAATTCATCGGTGAAAGTAAAAAGTCGCATTAGCCAAGCGTTTTCGAGATATGGGCGACGATAGGTGCCCGGCAAACCTGCTCGGTGACAATGGGGCGCATTCGGCAGAAGATATTATAAACAGTCTTCGTGGCTCAGTCGGTAGCACGTCCGCGTCATGATCCGAAGTCTCGGCGTTCAAGTCCGCGGGAAGCGACTTNNCCCCCCCCCCCCCTCCCTCCCTCTCTCGTCTCGGAGCATCGGTTTCTTTTTCTTTCTTCCCCAACACCGTTATAACCGCATATCTTCCCTTTTGCAATCAAGAGGAATAAATAAACAGCTTGCTGGGAAGTGCATTACTTTTTTTTCTTCTTCTTCTGCCGATGCTCGAAAACGGTTGGCTAATGCGACTTTTTACTTTCACCAATGAATTTCTAGCCTGCGATTTACCCCTAGTGTCATTTTCGGGCCGATTGGCCGATGGCCCTACAGACACTTCCCTTGTAAGCGACTTCCTTGTGATGGTGTCAGAACATGCCCGGTTGCCAGGTAACGCCAAAGCCGTTGTTTACATCTATGATATGCTATTATGCCCGGCAGTGTACACATAGCTTACATCATTTTGTCATGTGCTGAGGTTTCATGATTCAAACCCTTACCAATGAAAACAACAAAAATACAACATTTTGAATGTTCTCTGAAATGCATACGGTACTATCACGTTCAAAAAGATTGTCGTCACTGTTTATTTTCTTATGTGTTTATGTGTTGGCTATCCTTGCGCTGCCAGGTAACCGCGGTTGTTTATTTGGCGTTATTCCGGAATCCACAGCACTGTGATCACGGGTCACGGTCGCGGTCCAACGGCCCCAGGGTCCCATGGCCGCACGGTCGGGGTCTTGGGAGGCGGGCGGGAGTGGGAGGTACTGTACGTTGCGTTGTCTGGTGTATGTGAAAAGGTGTTTATTTGGGGTGATAGGGGGAGGGGGGAGAGGCGGATGAGGCAATGGCCACGACCGGGGCAACACCCCCCCCCCCCCCCCGGGTGGGGGGTGGATCAAGGCAAAACTGTATAAATAATGCACATTTTCCAACTTCTCAGGGAAAAAATAACATTTTCGTTTGATCTGCTGCCATCCCGGTTCAAGTGACCCTATCAGTCACCAAAATATACGTTCCTATAATGTTCTTGTACGGTCGGGAACAGGTACGAATCGTACGATCCTCGCGGCTTGAAAAATTAGACCTAATGTAGGCAAGAGCTCTTGATGTAGGCTTTTAAAAAACGTGATATAGCGAGGGGGAATAAATACTGCCGGGTGCGCAAGGAGGGGGCGTTTTCTGGCGGATTCCGGGTCCCTTGTTCATCTGTAGCATTTATTTGCATGTCGTCTTTCGCACAATTTTTTTTGCAATTAATTAATGGGAGATTCCACGACAGAGCATGCAAAATAAAATTCAAAGTATTTTCACCCCCAATGTTTTGATCTCAATAAAATTTGGTATAGGATAATTCAAGGGGGTAATCACTTCGGTACTCCGGTGTACACCTGTGAGTGGTACTCCTCAGGTACCTCACTCTTTATTACTCCTTGGTACTACATTTCTTTTTTTCTGACGTCCTTTAAGACTTATTCATTGTAATTTTTATATTGATAAAAACGTCATATATTTAATATAGTGTTTTTAAAAGTCATTGGATATGGGAGTAATTTACACTGGCATGAAATTTTAAGTGATGTAACAAGCACCCGAAAATGCGGAAAAAAGAAGTGCTCCGGACCTCGGTAGCCGATTTTTATGATTCGCTATAAGAAAATAATATAAATTGTCACAAATTTTCTGATTTGTATGATGGTGTGGGGTGGAAGAACCCCAATTTTCATGGTTTTTATTGTGCCTGGAGGGAATGGTCAACCACGCGACCCTTCTTTTATGTAGGGAGGGTGGCATGGAGTATCTCCTCTTTCGGCCAGTGTTTGAACTTGAACCATCATTCTCTTTATCTCCCGCTTAAAAAGTCTCCGCATGTGTGCCATCGTGCCTCTTACCAGGGGCACAATGGCACAAGGCATGGGCAGGGCCGGAGAGAGGTCTAGCCAGGCCCCAGGGACGACAAAGATTCGGGCCCCCTTCACTCGAATACAGACAGTGACAGTTTCAAATTTTCGTTCGAAATTGCTGTCCCCCAAAAAAAGGCATTGGGATTATAATTACCAGGAAACATAATCAGTAGAGTCCGGATTTTTAGGCACGAAAAAACCCAGAAATGGGCACTAAAAAACCCTCAAATAGGTATGAAAAAACCTCATATAGGCACAATTTTTTTTTACTGGAGGATGAAAAAGCTAGAACAATTTTATATAAGGTCACAAATGAGAGCAAAACCTGAACAACAAGGATAAACTGACAGGAAATTACGAAACTTAGGCGAAAGACACAAAGTGCAAGCAAGTGTCACTTGCGCTGGACTCTACCGCTTATAGCCAGTTTCCACTTGCACAATATGTTGCCAAAAGTTAGAAAAATATTTGGCATAGGCATCACAGAAACATGATTCGTAGTATTACTTCTGAACAATTTTGGTCCTTTCAGGAGCACAAAAAATACTCCGCAAAAAAAAAACATGCATATGAAGAAATAGGCCCAAAAAGTCCCGAAATTGGGGATTTATAAAAGCCCCGAAATTGCTTCAAAAAGTTCAAAAACTATCCCAAAAAGGCCAAATAGGCAAAATAGTTCCCAAAACCATGACATAGGCCATTTAAAACTATAAAACCTACATTTTCCACATCCTGTACTTATGAAATAAATACGAGGGCATATCAAAAAGTTTTGGCCCCGAGACACTACCAATAAGCAGAGGAGGATTATTTTATTTTCACTTCTCTACATAGTCCCCTCACACTGCCACACACTTGCACCAGCGGTGCTACAGCCTTCGGATACCATGGAGGAAGAAGTTCTTGTCGACCCCTCCCAACCACTCATCCACAGCCGCCAAAGTGTCGTCCACGAACTCTTTCCTTTGGGCTTTCGTCTCCGGGTCATAATGTTGAATCCAGCTTTCATCCTGGGTGACATACCGAGCAAGGAAGTCATCAGGGTTAGCGAGGAAGAGGGCAAGGGCAGCCTCGGAAAGAGTCACACGTGAGCGCTTCTGGTCTGGCGTGGGCACCCATCTCACACAAATCTTGTGGAATCCCAACGTGTCGGTCAGGATGTTGTGGACCGACCCATATGAGATGCCCACAGCGGTGGCCAATTCGTGGACAGTGATCCGACGATCTGCCAACATCAGGTCGTGGACTTTCCACTGTTGTCGGCGTTGTTGGGCGCCCAGAGCGGGGGTTGTCTTCAAGTCGCTCTCTTCCCAGTTTGAAGTCGCGAACCCAGTTCTTGACTGTGGTGTATGGTGGAGCATCATCACCCACCGTTTCTCGCATGTCTTCGTAAATCTCCTTTGCCGACATCTCCTTCTTTATGAGGTACTTGATAACAGAGCGATACTCAATTTTCTCCATTGTCAGCAGCGTCCAACACCTTGCTGTCTTCTCGGAGCTGTAACTTTTCAATGAATTATGCAATCGCATTGACACTTGCACCTGGCACTAGTAGTAGATGTGCCTACTATATGTTGGCAGCACAGTCCAAGGGGATGTGTCCATCTGTCTCAGGGCCAAAACTTTTTGATATGCCCTCGTATATTGATCTCTTCACAAAACCACCCCAACTGTTAAGGAACTAAATAGGCATTTGCCAGGGGAGGCATGATGGTCTGGTGGTTACGTCACTGGCCAGCCAAGCGGGAGGCCGGGGTTCAAATCCCGTCCCCGTCACCTCTGCTTGGCCGGGTCTTTTTCCACTTTTCTCCCGACATTCCGGAGCAGAATTGCACTCCCTTCTCTGCTCGGGGCCAGGAGAAAAGGCCTGGTGTTAAAGAATGTCAGAAATGGCTATCGCATGGCACCCTCCCTTGGGAACTTCCCCTTCCCCCTTAAAAGATGGCCTCGGGTCCTATCACGTTTTTTTAAATTATTTATTTATTTGGAAAGGCATTTGCCTGAAAATCCGGACGCTAATAATAATCAGTAATAGGCTGTATTTACTGTCCGCGCAAATATATTACAGATAGCTAGGTGGCAATAAGCTGGTAACTTTAGAAAATTTTGTAGTACCGGTGTAGTACCGGCACATGAAATACTTCAGTGACTTGATCTTCTCATATGATTCCTGTATGCACATACCCATGCGCACTACTTGGTTAACAGCTCAACTTTTCTGGCCTTCCTATGGGCGAATTTGTCAATGATGTCGTCGAAATTCAATTTTCGGGCAAGAGTGGCATTAAGGCATAACATTCCCAAGGAATTCAGTCACTGCTGCCCCATTGACGATCGTGTCTCACTTTTTATTCTGGCCATAGCACTGATGGATCATTCCGCGACGGCAACTGAGACTGGGAGGATACAGAATGGGAAATTCATCTCTTATTAATATTACCCACATAAAAATTTTACCATACAGGTAGGGCCCTATCTGATCATCAAAGCGAAAAAAAAGAGTCTTTGACAAATACTACCAGGTCACGCGGGCCTGGGGAATTTTGCCCCCTGCCCCCCCCCCCCCCCTCTCCAGCCCTGGGCATGGGGCATGTTGGCACAGTAATGTAAGACGAAGGTAGGGCTTATTAAATAATTTTTAAATCTTTTCCATACAGTCAACTCCATACAGTGAACTTGGCCCAAAATTTCCGTTTTACGAAGATGGAAGTATGATGATATTAACTCACCACTGTGAAATTTTTTAATTTGGCGTTGGAGCATGCTGGCCAAAAGGGCGCGTATAAAGATAATTTTTCTGTGCACAGTGCTGTGTAGGAAAATTGATGACGTCTTGCCCAAGGCCACCCCAACGTTTGGGGTGGACTTGCCCATCTAATTTCCCCATTACAAATGCACTGCTCTGGGCAGGAAAATATTGGAATGGGTTAACCTGGCCATTGCCATCCACATGGGACAACTTGGCCACTCCTAATAAATACTACCCATGCTGGATTTACGGCAAGGCAACCTAGGCAGTTGCCTGGGGTGGCAGATTTCAAGTGGCAGCAGATTTAGGCGTACAAATATAAGCAAAGAAGAATTTATAATAAATAATTAGGAGAGTGAAAGCAGCCCTGGATTTACCATTAGGGAGAGTAGGCAATTGTCTAGGGGCGGCCACGAGTTGCAATAAATATTTTTCAAATAGGCTACAATAATTAATAGGAAATAAAGACGAAATCATTTAAAAATTCACCATTTTCTCCGGATTTACAACTAGGCAGAAAAGCCTGCCCTTAGAGGGCGGCCATAACTGGAATTATTAATTTTTACATTAAATTAAATTAAATGAAGGAGAGATCTCGAGATTTTTAAGCGGCATTGGGGGGGAGCGACGACGGATCACAACTGCCTAGGCGGCCGGAGTGGTATATCCGGCACTGCGTAGGGGAGAGATCAAACTTGCCCACTGGAATGCGACTGGGTGGTAAACTAGGCCACCTGTTGTTAAACCGAAGACTTGGTGACTTTGATGGTAGACAAATGATTCTGTACCCTATATTACAGGTTGTAGGCTATTTATTCTGCACTAGCAGTGGAACCCATTCTTCGCACGGCCTGTTTCCATGGTAATGTAATCAACAACAATCAATCATCGTTGATGCAGTGGAAACCTGTTGCCAGGGTAATGGATAAAAATACTGGGTGTTCATGAAAAACACCGACAAACCTATACCACCCCCTACCTAGGCACCAGAGGATCACATTATGTAGAGGAGTGATTATGCCTGGACTCACTACCTCATTACTGCCTCACTACTGAGATAATTGACCCACCTGCTCTTTAGCGATTTAGCTTAAGCGTTAGGGGGTATCCACGTGAAAACCAAAAATGTGCTGCAGAAAAATTCTCCAATAGCGATTATTCTAGCTGCTCCAGAACGGCGATGCGATTTTTACCTAATCACTCCTTCTGACTGGGGGAGGGCTCGTTGGGTGGCCTAACTTCCAGGATATTTTATACTACCTGCTTGAAGGCAATTTGCACGGTAATGAGGCGGCCCAGGAATAATCACTCCTCTACATAATGTGATCCTCTGGTGCCTAGGTAGGGGGTGGTATAGGTTTGTCTGTGTTTTTCATGAACACCCTGTATATTGATTCACTTGCGGTACTTACAGTGAGTTTTACCCACCCTGCCATATTACATGGTCACATCTACTGACCCGATAATCAGTGTTATTGTCCCAAATCATAACAGGGGTAGATAGGACACATACCATAATTATCATCTCATGTTGAAGAAACATCCTACATATTTACTACTTTGATAGATCAGCATGAGTGAGTATGTACGTGTTGCGAAGTTCACCCCGTCTGACATGCGGGGAACGTGTTCTGCTAGGGATTTTTAAATGTGTTTTTAAGGAACGATATTCAAAAGCTGTAATAAATATTACCACCACTGCACTCCACTAGTAAGGTTCACCTTCATTTCCTAAAAATGGACAAGACACTTGCTTCGCAATTTCTCATCATCATCATCAACATCACGACATTTCCCTATGAGGGGTAGTCAGCGATGAAGGGAGACGCAAGCTAACCCAACATATGAACTAATAATTAAAACTCGTGAAAATAAACCTAAAAACAACCAGTCCCACCCCCCACCCCTGCCCACCTCAGACAACAGGCACTCAATATTAAATTGAAATATTACACTATGCAATACGGTACTTCGCCAAATCAAGCCCCCCCCCCCCNCCCCCTCGCCACCAGCCACTACTCCGGACGCCCTCTCATTTGCCTCTCAATTTGCAAAATAAGGTTTGCACACTATGAAAATCGGGTGGTTTCATGGGGTGGCCTTTAACCCATTTGTTCCCAGCGTCCTATATATAGAATGGTGGGGGGAAAAATTATTTCTGGAAGTTCTGCACATAAATCACAGACTAAGCAAGCTGAACCACTTCATGAAAGTCTAATCTAGTGGGAGAATGCAGATACATCACATTTCAGTGATTGCATCAGCCCCAATTACAAGTTCAATTTTGGGAGATTTGCCAATTTCAGAACTTGCGTGATTGAGGAACTATTCCCTTGAATTATAAATACTTCTACAGCTTTTAAAAATAAATACAATGTATGACTGTTGCAAGAAAGTTTGTGGGAAGCTACCATAAAATCTTTGCATTGTTGGGCTTTATGAGTGGCGAATGGCAGTAAGGGAAACAATGGTGTCCTACAATCCACATATACATTTGGTAGCCATTAAAGTAACTGCTTAAATTATGTAGATTTGTGCCAGCAACAGCCACAGCAATCGGAGAAGTATTTTAGATCACCCTGTGTAGCCAGGTGTTACATGGTGCAACTTAGGGACCCATACTTTCCAAGATGAAAAAAAGAGAAAGGCCTTCAAGAAATTTATGAAACTTGATATAATCGACTGAAATACCTGAATGATTGGGATATAATGCAATTCCATCATTGCTACCAGCACTGCACCATTCAATGTGAGAATTGCCATGTAAAGTGAAGCAATGAGTGGAGAGAAAAGTATACGGATCTTGATATGGATTATTGTCCTGGAGTTCTATATATATGATGCCGTGTATCTTCTGTTGTAATTAAAAATTTACACTGAACTATTTTTTATATCTCATTTAGTTTCTGCCTTCTAATGCATGACTCAATATATTATTAAAATGTCATAAGTAGTGTAGATCAACCTTGGGAACAAATGGGTTATCGTTGATTTCCTGGCTCACCTATGTCTGCATAGGTGAACTTTTTTGGTGTACAACATGCTAAGCCTGCCGTAATGGCATGATGTGATTACCTGTTACCTTAAATATTCATTAATGACATTTTTAAAATTGTGGCGAAGTTCACGCTTCCAGCCAACGTCACCCCGTTTGATGGCACATATTATGTATTTATATCTCCTTTTGTGTTGATTCAGCGAAATCCTTGCAACCTTATTAATTGTGTATATATATATACTGGATGTGCATATATTTACACCACCTTCCGACCATGACTGGGCTCTTGTGAGCTAACATACTGTAGTATCCCTCTAGCTAAGGAGCAAGTAGCCAGCATCTGGGAGATGGAAGCACCAGCAGAAATCACCATGGACTGCTCAGGTTGGCAGGAACATGTGCCAACCTGCCCCAAGCACAGTGTGCCAACATGCCCTATATGCATTTTGTCACTGTTAGAGTCCTCCTACTCATGAGTGACAAATATTAAATCGCCATTTATGCTGTCATTTTGTAGGCAGATATTCTGATGGGCTTGATGATCTAGCACTTGCATTGGAAGAAAAAGAAAAATGAATGAAAGAGAGAAATTCTCACATGGTCAAAAATCTTGGGGGGACAGTCGACACGGTACTGCTGCCGACAGTCTTTTGCGATTGAATTGAAAATAGGACATAGGGGCCGTCCAGACGGGCCAACCTTAGCCGCGGCTGGCCGCGGCCCTGGCGTCGGCCCCGGCTTGCGGAGCCACGGCTGGCCACGGTACCCGTTCAGACGGGCACATATTTTAATAACAGCCACCCGCATTTGTAATAGTGGCCGGTAGTCATGGCAGCGACGAAAAACAAGTGACGCGCAGTATCCGTCACCGAGGCCAAGCCGTGGCCAAGCAGCGAGCCAACTTCCAGGAAGTCGGCCAACTTGGCCAACTTCTGAGCCGTGGCCGTTGCCGTGTGAACCGTCGCGGCCTCGACCAGCCGCGGCTGGCCGTGGCTAAGGTTGGCCCGTCTGGACGGCCCCATAATGTGGAGCATGCCTATCTGCACCTACCACATTAGCATCAGGTCTGTGAACCTAGTAGTCCTTTCACAAATTTGTCTGTGCTGCCTTACCCCTGTAGCCATTGTGCCCCTGTCTCCCCTACTTCAGTACGTTGTAAAAATTAATTATTACACAAATCCACATTAGTACATAATTTTAATGTACTCTTTTCAGTTGAAAGCCTTTGCAATGTAAAGTCCATCACCTTATGAAGTTATGAAACTCATTTTACACATATTCTGTAAAAGTCAAAATTCTGAAATCCAACCCCTCCCGTCCATACCACCTGATTTTAATCCTTAAATATGACAGTCCACAAAAAACTTTTCCTGTAATTCATTATTGATGGTGGACTACTTAACTACCAAGTTTGAAGAGAATCAGACACTTGCACTTAGGAGAATGTCCGTCTCTGTACAGTACATGCCAGGACATTGAATTTTTAAGTAATATGAACTGGTGATGAACATATTAACTATAACAAATGAACAAACATTACATACTGTTGTGCCAAGTGAGGTCTGAAAAATGTAATGTATTTTTTTTTTTAAATGAGAGTAGTCATTATGGTATGCAGCATGTAAAAAATTATGGAATGACCTTCTGTAATATGTGAAGCTTTTGAGTCAAATGCAAAAATTACTTACATGAAGCGGGAACTTGATCAACATAATATGAAACCTTAATCAGTATGGTGTCTTGATATAGGATCTATGGGGGCTTCATGAATTGTGAGAATTGGAGCTGTATGCTTCAAAGCGTGCCTTTGTTGTAAGGTAGGATTACTTGTACCTGCTGTCTAACAAGAATTGTCGCAGCGGCAGCGCACGAACTACAGTCTCTCGTGTCCCTGTGCTCGTAGATTGTAGGTCGTGCGCTGCCGCTGCGACAATTCTTGTTGGACTGATAGTACATGTGGTGGATAATGCATAACATTAATCTTGCTGTGACCAGTTTAGAGCCATGTGGATGAACCACTGTCATTATTCCACATGCATATCACAGGGTACGACTAAGGTGAAAATTCATCTCGTGTTATAGCACAGTTCTCCAGCAATTTTAATATGAAAATGTATCTGCTATGTAATATATTGTAAGATTCATTGCACCTTCACTAATGAGGATGGCAATGCCTCAGGATCAAAAAGTGTATACCAGCTGTTCGTAGTGACAGCTCAGATTTGCATTGGTGGAGATTCTGCCTATGCTACTGGTGGGTTGCATTTCACCCTGATTAAATGGCATAATGGAATCCATGTGCAGCACATTCTGTCTATATTATGCTTGCGTTAGCCAGGGATACCAACTTGAGTCAGGAACATATGTGGGAATTCTACCTAGGGATGTCAGAGCTGACTAGGGGCACCGTCTACGTTAGCATTGCAAAGGAATTCGTAGGTGCCATTATTATACTGTCCATTTTTGACCTTGTGCAGTATGGTCATTATGATGGTGTGGTGTTGTTGGAAGGTGTTGTCAACTCAGAGGTAACAGCTTGACTGAGTGCTGTCTGGCAAAAGAAGAATGAATCTTGGTTGGAGTGAGAAAATATGGCTATAGTCCATAATATTTGCAATTGCTGTGAGATTATAATAACATTTTGGTATGGACAGGTTCAATGTCAAGTGGTAGCATGGGTTCTGGACGATCAGCCCTTAACCGTGAGATGAGTGTGAGAGATGGTCGTTCTGGGCTACATGTGTCTCTCAACAGAGGAGGAGGTAGAGGATCAACAAGTGAGTTTTTTTTTTGCCATATTTTTAAATGGGTGTAGATTGAGTAGCACATTGGTGCATTGGTTTAGGCAAGCACCCTGCCACCTCTGAGATTATGAATTTTGTCTCCAGGTTGGGTGATGGATTCTTCATGTATATAAATTCAATGAGTTCTCACTGCACTTGCATGGAATTTCTTGAAGTCCTTCCATTCCTCCCAATCTCAAGAGCCATAAAGTTAGGAATAACTTATAGAAAGAAATCCCATAAAAGGGCCACAGAGCTGTAGCAATTGGCGTCCAATTGTTTATTATAATGGTTGTGGATCAAAATTCCTGGTTTATGTATGGTTACATGCTCAAACCATCATCATATGTGGTACGGAGACTTAATGAATAAAAAGTTTAGTATTCACTTAATATCATAAACCAAGTGAACATATTCATGCCTCCCATTCTCTGGCACCACATGCAATAAAATATTGGGAGTGTTACAGTTACCTGGCACACAACATTTACAACGCACCAGAAACAGCAAAAGTCACATAAAACAAGCTACAACAAAGCAATAAAAATTACCATGTCACCACCAACAGGTTGAGTAAACTATTAATAGATCTCCTGGTATTTAGCATGGGATATTTCTTCCACAACAGTATTTCTTGCTGCAATTGACAGGGATGATGAGACTCAATATTATGTTGAATTTTTGGGGGATTTTTCATTTCTTGATTTGTTTTACATTATGAATACAGTTTAAAAGTTTCTCCTTCTTCGTCACCTCCACTTTCACCTAATTAACATCTCTATATACAGGGTGTTCCAAGTATTTGGGTGACTTCTTGATAACTGATATCATCCTATAGCAGTTATTTTTGTAGCTTGTTGTGCCCCTAACATGTGCCCCATTCTATAACTACTGCTATATTCGAACTACTTGGGGTCAAATATTGCAGTAGTTATAGAATGGGGCACTACAAGCAACAAAAAATAACTGCTATTGGGTGATATCAGTTACCAAGAAGTACTTGGACCACCCTGTATATCTATTTAAAATATGCAAGGTGACAAAAACCAAAAAGTTTTACTCATAATAGATTTTTTTTTTTTTTGCCTGTACCCCATTATCGGACCTTGGGCCCTTATTAGGGGAGTGGAATACCACTATTTTTGGGAACCATATAATATATATATATATATATGTTAATTGTTCCAAGGGTAAGTATAGGAGGGGATGTGCAAAGTGCAAGTGCGCTGTCGTTAATTGGTCATTTTGTGAACTCCCCCGGGTGGCTTAGTCTATCGGATATTGCCGCCCGAAACGAAGCCAGAGATGGCCCAACTCTGCACGAAAGAAGGTGGGAACCCCGGGTGGGGATTGAACCCGGGACCTTAACTTCCGTGGGCGCACACATTACCGCGGCGCCACTCCGTCTCCCTACTCATAATAGAATTAACTTAATGTAAGCCACATATTGTATTTTGTCCTATAATCATAGACCCCCTAAGTGTCATTCCTAAGATAATGACGCAAGGTGTAAAGTATGTGCCTTTCCTTTCCTTTTTCATTCAAAATTATAAGTTGAAATTTAAACGGCATGGTAATAGGCCTACTGTCTTAATGTAAGGGTCCAGTCATTCAGCAAGAGTAGCTGTAAAAATCAGAATAAAATCACTGGTTTCAATCATCCAGTCCATTTTAGACTTTTTCTCATCATCGAAAAAAAAGTATTATAGAACGGCTCTGTCCGTCTGTCTGTGGACACCTAAACCACAAGAGATAACAACAAACGGTTGCCGGATTTGGATTAAGCGTGACCTGAATAGGTTTCGTAGTCAGCTTTCGGAGACCCTCCACTTCCGGTTTTTCATGTTCACTCTATCCGCACAAGTTTACGTTGCGGGTGGGTTATCGTTGGATTTCGAAATGAGTTTCTCTGGATTCCTGACCATGTGTGTCAGGGATTTACCCTGGGTTTTACCTGGCGCTCTGGCACAGGGGCTGTGTAATAATAAATCATTTCCTGACATTAAACTGGTTTGCGATGCAAGTCTTCGGCCACCATGATGTTATCGCCCAGGCCGATACTGGAATCGATACGATGTCTACGTTACGATATATCCATTCACACCTGTGACCTATGCGATGTTACTTTCCTTGAGGAAAAATTACTCGTAAAGTTTCATACTTGAAAGAATGAGAAACACTCTATTCTAATCAAGCTCACGTGATTTGCCAATCTTGTTTAAATGTCAGTGCTAATCCATAGCCCACAAGCAGCAAATAATAAGAGAAACATCCCTAATAATGAAAGATGATTTGTATATTACTAGTCCCATGGAAAATATATTGCAAATGTGTATAATATCTCCTCCATGGACACCTGACCTGTGACCCATTGCATCATCTTGGCCACATGATATGGTACAGTGAGCTGCAAGTCATAAATTTGCATTTCCTTTACCATCCCTTCACCATCGTCAAGGGAATTGTCATGATGTAATTTATGCATGTGTATATCAACTAAGGTGAGAGAAATCAATATTAGTGTTTTTTTTTTTTTTGCAATTTTTAAATATAACATGGCTTGAAAGGGTTACAGGAATTAACAAGCAAGTCTTTGCCCGTTTTCCATATCATATTTGGACATACACTGGTATATGCTCACTTCTCAATGATGGACAAATTTTTCAATAATTGAAAAACTTGAAAAAAAAATTGAAAGTATACGTGGTAGCCTTCCAAAAAGTGAATTATCCCATTTGTGTGAAGGATGCCATGATCTTCCATTCTCATGTTCCAGTTGGGGCATTATATTCACATTAGTCAGATAATGAAAACAATTTTCACCTGTTGATTTTCCATGTGCTGTACTAAATAATTATTAGTATTTATGTACAACTATGCAATATGATATCAAATTGTTTCAGAATCTTCAAAAACTTGTGTCATATAGTGCATACCAAAAATTAAAGGAACAAAACCCCAAGGTCTAGTAGTACTCAATAAATCCAAGTGCCACTGTATTGTACTACAGTATAATTTATAAAAAGATGGAGGCGATTTTGCATTGAAACCAAATGCAAAACGTCTCACATCTTTTGAGTGATAATAATTATTAGGTAGTCTCCCCAAAGAATGGAATACCGGTACATATTTTTCTTACCACTCTGCCTAGAAACATTGTGTTTGGTTTAAAAGTTACCTTAGTTCATGGGAATCTAGCACGATTCGCAATAAATGACCTTCAACGACCTCCATGTGCACTTCAATGTTACTCAACGAGACGATCCTTATTATTGAAGATCCTCTGCAGCATATCCTCATAAATGGTCCGGATTGCTGCACTGATGTTCCTTTCCAAGTCTTCTAACGTCGAGCCTCACTGTTGTGAGCACAACTTTTCAACAAAATCTTCAACCAATCATAACAATCTGAATACTTAACCAAATGCTGCATTACTTGACAGGCTAATCACCCACATCTAGTACTTTGTCTGGTAACCCTTGGCATCGATGACCACTTGACATCTGCAAGGCATCGAGGCGACAAACTTGTCCAACCCTGATTGTGGGATCTTCTTTCCTTCTTCCTCCAGTTGCTTGAACTTTTCGGTGGTACTGGATGATCTCTTGTTCTTCAGATGACGACAGATACTCCCAGATGTTCTTTATTGGATTTAGGTCCAGAGATTGGCTTGGCGAGTCCATTATGGCCACCTCTTCTGCTGCGGCCAGGTGCTGTGGAACGCAGAGGAGTGCTCCTGGTCGTTTTTGTGCTGGTACAGGCGAGAATGGCCAAGCACACTCTTTGCATTCGGCCTCATGATGTCTTGCAGAATATCCCTGCACACCTCCATGGTCATGACACCTTCAATCCAGTGCAGGAGACCGACTCCAAGGGAGCTGCATCAGTCTCACACCATCACGGATCCTCTTCCATGCTTGTAGGTCAGCATTTGGTACCTGAGATTGAATCGTCTCCTTTGGGGCGACAAACGTAGGCTATTCCGGTTCCAAGCATCAGATATTTCGATTCATCTGACCAGAGGACATAACGCCACTGCTTCTGTGTCCAGTTGATATAGGGCTGATTCAGCCCCCTTGGAGTTGGTCTCCTGCACTGGATTGAAGGTGTCATGACCATGGAGGTGTGCAGGGATATTCTCCAAGACGTCATGAGGCCGAATGCAAAGAGTGTGCTTGGCCATTCTCTCCTGCACCAGCACAAAAACGACCAGGAGCACTCCTCTGCGCTCCACCGCACCTGGCTGCACCAGAAGAAGTGGCCATAATGGACTGGCCAAGCCAATCTCTGGACCTAAATCCAATAAAGAACATCTGGGAGGATCTGTGTCGTCATCTGAAGAACAAGAGAGAATCCAGTACCACTGAATAGTTCAAGCAACTGGAGGTAGAAGGAAGGAAGCTCTCACAATCGGGGTTGAACAAGTTTGTCGCCTCGATGCCTCACAGATGTCAAGTTGTCATCGACGCCAAGTGTTACCAGACAAAGTACTAGATGTGGGTGATTAGCCTGTCAAGTTTTGTAGCATTTGGTTGAGTATTCTGATTGTTATGATTGGTTAAGATTTTGTTGAGTTTTGACATACGTATATGGAAAAATAAACAAAAACATTGTTTATTTTTCTTCTGCAAATGAGAAATTCTTCAAAACTGGTATACTATCCTTAAATGGTATTGTGCATAAAATGTAAAATTTCAGCTCAATCTGATCACTCTGAAAAAGTTACGCCCAAAAAACAAAAAATTAATATAATTATGACCACTACTGTAGGCTACAGCAGTGGTCCCCAACCTTTTTATCGCCCCGGACCGGTCAACGTTTGATAATTTTACCACGGCCCGCTGAGAGGGGGGGTTATAGATTGTTTTGATTTAATAATTGTCATTTTATTGTACTTAAACATGGCTTCAAAATAAAATATAGTTACACCAAAAAATGAATATAAAGTGATCGAACATGTCACCTCACTAGAACGCAAAATCAATGAGAACCCTGAGCTTGTTTCTTTGCAACGAGACGGTTCCATCTAGGGGTATAGCGTTGGAAATACCCTGCCAAGGCCAGAAATACCGTACCACTACCCGAGATCAGACGATATATCGAAAATGTAGAAAAAAAAAATGAAATTGAAATAATTGGGCGGCCCGGTACCATTTGATCCACGGACCGGTACCGGTCCGCGGCCCGGGGGTTGGGGACCACTGGGCTACAGTACCGCTCATAAAGAATGGTACGACACTATAGACAAAATGTTTATTCTGTTCCCAACCCCTGGGTCACCAGCATGTTTTTAGGGGTCATGAGGAAGGCTGGGAAAAGGCAATTAAAATCAAGAAGAAAAGAGAAGAAAAAAACAAGGCAAAGTAAGAAAATTTAAGGGGGGAAATTCATCTCAAATCTATGTAAGCATTGTACCAGGTTGAACATTTTGGTAATAAAAAATTTCGGAAAAAGTCGGGAGGGGGATCTAGGACAAGTTGTCCATAGTGTCGCGACAAAATCGGGTTGGGAATAATGCTGGATAGTCAGAAGAAACACGTTGTCCATAGAGTCGTACCATTCTTTATGAGTGGGACTGTACATGTGCTTGCCTGTTTATATTTTGAGGGAAGGAAAGTTCATGAAGGTGTGTTTACATGTGAGCGATTTGACGAGCGACGTCTTCGCTGAGCCATAACATCACTGAGTAACCCGAGTCACCAATATTGTATGATGTGAAAGTAACAATCGATTTTCGCCTCAAACAATACTGGTTACGTTTGGGTTACTCAGCGATGTTACCTCTTGGCGAAGACTTCGCTCGTCAAATCGCTCACATGTAAACACACCTTGAGGCTTGTGGTGGTAGCTAAGGAAGGCAAATAAAGAAAGGTAGTGGGAAAAGAGGGCAAGGATGAAAGGGAAAAACAGCTGCAGTGCCATATTCAATGCTGCCTTGTTATTATTAGGGACTCAGGTCTGTTGCATTGGTCATGGCTCTTAATGTCCCATTATAAAATGCTGGAGAAACTAAGAGTTAATAACCTATTGTTTAATAATAATGTTCAGTCATAGAAGATCATTTATTCAGTCGCATTAATTTTTTAAAGTTGGTTTTTAAAGGTTAACTCAGCAACTATCTGTTTTGCAGAAATTGGACTCAGGGAAAAATGAGTGGGTAAATATAGGAAGGATGGGTCAGTACTACCATTTACTCTTGGTACTACATGATTCTTGTGCATGTGTTGATGTACTGTCATTGCTATCATTGTGAAGAACTGACAAGTATCACACCACTACTACAAGGCAAAGCAGTGAAGGAATGGCAACATGGTGACAATAGGAATATTTTCTCAGTGTAATTAGAAAACAAGAAAACTACATAAGCAGCTTCTGATTGAATGGAGAAAACTTATTGCATCATCATCTACAAATGCCAAATGCTATCATGAATGTAAAGTCCTGTATACTGATCTTCCGTGACTCTATCTGAATTGTTGATTATAGGTGCTGTTAAACGATTTCTACGGAGGGTCAGTTATGCTGGCGAGTCTACTCCTGGAATTCCAGAGATGAGTAAGTAGGAATGAGGTATTATGCTTGGAAGCTACTTTCCTGTCCTCCATTCACCTGACACCACTGATTTCTTTAATCATTGAATAAGATCTGCTATATTTGAATGGATGTAAACTAGGGTACTGTACGAGGGGCATACATAAAGTTCGTACCATTGCATTGAAGGAAAATAGGGAAATGGTTCAAATTACACACATGTATGAGATTATTGTAGTGCAGACATATTAAAACATTAAAAAACCTTCGTGGTGAAATTTCCTATAAAATTTCTTGCAAGTAAAAATTACCATGGCCACCACACGACTCCCTGGAAAGGCTTCGCGACCCCCCTGGGGGTCGTGAGCCACAGGTTGGGAACCACTGCTCGATATGAATCCTGTGGAGCTACATATTTTTCCCAGCGATGTACGACTTGTCAGACACCATCATTGTAGAAGTCGACACTGTGTGCTTGAAAAATGTGTTCAACCTCTGTTGTTCAGGGTTGGGTGCGCTTGTGTTTCTCCCATGACCCCAAAGACCTGTCTGACTTGGGATACCCTGCCAGTAGACAAAGCTACCACTGGCATAGCTCTTTGGGGTCATGGGCGAAGCAGAAGCCTACCCACCACAACAACAGTGGTTGAAAACATGGTTCAAGCACAATGTCCATGTCTACAATGATGGTGTCTGACATGTCGTGCATCACTGGGAAAAATGTGTGACTCTGCAGGGTTCATAGAGCTATAAAAGGACTAATACATGTATGCAATTTGAACCATTTTTCTCTTCTAGGGAGGTCCGGGGATCAAATCCCGGGACCGGCAACTCTGACCGTGGTTTTCTGTGGTTTCCCACGGTCCCTCGAGGAAAATTCCGGAGTTGTTTCCGTAATTAACAGGCCACAGCCGCTTCCTTCCATCCCTATCCCTTCCCAAAAAGCGAAGCAAAAAGTAAAAAGCAAAGAGTTCCTGACAAAAAAATTGGGATGAACTCCCCCCCCCCCTAAGAGAGCCAATGGCTCTATCACGGGGTAAATTATTATTATTATTATTATTATTATTATTATTATTATTATTATTATTATTATTATCATTATTATTATTATTATTATTACCATTTCTCTCTTTTCCTTCAAGGTGATGGTATAAATTTAATGAATGCTCCTCGTACTTCATGCCAACTACGTACAGTCATCACTGTTTCACTCTCCCTCCTTCATCTGTAAATTGACGATATTTTCTTTGCAAGAATACATAATTATACTGTGTATGTAGCTGACCTCTGGATTAGCAGTGCATTCAATAGTTTACTCTGGTACAGCACCTTCATAGTATAGAAACTTCTTACCCCTCCCATCGTCACTTTTTCTTTGCCTACCCTGCTGTAACAATCCCTGTGTCAAAATGAGGGGCATGTAAACTATCACCTGTTTTACTGCACTAATTGATTTGAATGTTCTACCTCAGTGCCATGTTATGTTTTTTTGTTGTTTTTTTTAATGAGCCAAGCATGTCTTTATTGCTTGCATGATTCACTTTTAGGTGAATTACCTTCACCATCAACTAGTGCCCTTGCCAGCTCTGAGGTAGCTGGTGGTGGAGGAGTTGGTGGTAATGGAAGCGGTGTATCAGCTGCAGCTGGAACACCTACTTCTGGTGCAGGTGGAGACTCATCCCAACCTCGTCATCGCCTGCAAAGGCAAAAGGCACAAAGCAGGAAAACATTTCGTTTTAGAAAAAGCAGGAAGGGAAATATTGAGGTGGGTAATCTCAAGCTCTGGGTAAGATTCCAAATACATGAAACTCATGCTCATGAAACTTACAAACTGCAGGTCTCACATATTGAGGTTGAACCACAAGAACTTCCCAAAGTATCCAGTGGTAAGCAAGTATCGATTGAAGAGGAGTCTCTGCAGCAACTTTCAGTGAGTGCCATACCTGAAGTAGAGCTACATCCAGCAGCTGGGAGTGCTCGTCTGCGCAAGATGTCATCTCGATATCGATGGGCTTCCAAAAAGACAGTGTCAGTTAGCAGCACAGGTGGTGGAGGTGGAGGTGGTACTCGAGATTCAAGTCAAGATGCAGTTATGGCAGATGATGACAGTATTATGTCTAAGACCTCCAGCACTTCTGGCTATCGAGAGAGCTTTGGTTCAGCTGAGCGCTACAGTTTGCAGATGTTGGAAAAGCTTGACCGAGGTGACTATTCCGAGAATCAGCACCACAGCCCTCGCTTGCAGGATGCTGCTCTTCGACAGGTAAACAAGTTGGTAAAATCCATAAGGCAATATGATTCAGTATCATCTGGCCAATGTCTATTTTAGCAAGAACTACATTAACAGCTCTGGAAAAAAAATCCTGATTTATTTTGCTCTAGATTTAATATGCTCTCTTCTGGAACCCGGAAAATAATTCTGGAAGCTTGGTCATTTGGAGGCATTTTTCTGAGAGAGGGAGGGAGGGAGGAAGAGATCTGGGACCTGGGAACTTTATTTCCACACATATTTTCCAGCAGAACCTTGACAAAGTGTCATTAAATTTTACCCTCCAATAAATGAGTTATCACAGTCATAATTTCAAGAATTATTCAGATTATTATAATATATTAGGGCTAATAAAATGAAACCTGTTCATGGTGTCTGGAGAGGATACTACTGGACGCAGAGACTTGAAACTTCCACCACAGCAAGATAGTACCAATATCTTCTAAACTCTTCTTTGACTCTTCTTGCCGAGGGTAAGAGTCTGTGCACGCATTCCAAGAACGCCGCCGCAGCCAATCCCAAGACACCGTGCGCCATGTCGAGCGAGCCCGAGCGATAGGAGCACATTGGTCTTTAATTTCTGATGATCTTGCAGTACTCCAGGTGCTAATGGACAATGTGAAATCTGTACCATAACTAAGGCTGACCATTGCATCGAAGTAAGACAGATTCACCTGCGATCATCCCTTATCAGCTGGTCTTCCTGTGCAATGAGGGCAGATGTGATTGCTGGCCGAGCCTGGCCTGGTCGGGTAAGGTCAGCCGTAGATTGTCTGCTATCTCGGAATATCCGGCAGCATTCCAAGACAGTTGTCTTTGCCACACAACTGGCACTGTACAAAGTATTTCTGCGGTTTTATAGCCTTTGGACATCAGAAATTGAAGAACAATGCTCTCATATAGCTCAGGCACGCTGTGGTAAAAGTTTCAAGTCGCTGCATCCAGCAGTATCCTCTCCAGACGCCACGAACGGGTTTCATGTAATTCACCCTCATACAGTATATCCATGATGATTTTGCTATTCATCCTTGAGGCACATATCGTCGGCCGGCGATCAAAACCTCGTAACTCCATTTTGCGCGAAAATGGACTTACGTACCTTGTAAGTCCCTTTGCACAACTTTGCAACGGTGTACATGAATTCAACATCATCCTCATGAAAGGTAAGGTTTACGTTATGCTATACTGTAGGAATAATTGTCAGCATGAACAGAAAACATGATTTTACAAAATGTTTTTTGTCCCTCCTGTAAAATTTGGTCTTGAGGCGTTACGAGGTTTTGATCGCCGGCCGACGATATTTAGAAACACTTCACCATAGTTCTTGTTATTATAATGCTACTAGTCCACCTATTTTCTGAAAAATGGGACTAGTCCATAATAATGTATTACTTTAGCTCCAGATATTGGGCTTTTGTGTATTTAGCCTAATTGATGCTGCCTTTGTGTTTGAAGTTCTTGCCACTCCAGCCAGATGTCGAGCCCTGAAGAAGGGCGCAATTACATAGGGTGGAATTTTCATCCCACTGCTAGTTACTGCTAACTTAGCAGTACCAGAGAGAGAGAGAGAGAGAGAGAGAGAGAGAGAGAGAGAGAGAGAGAGAGTGTGTATTGCTATCCTTGTGAGGAATTTTGTCATTACGAGGTAGTTTTCCTGCACCTCATAGTGAACACACACCTCACAAGGATAGGGAAAAATCGAAAATATACCTCATAAAGACAGAAAAAATATATTTCACCAAAATTTCGTGTGTTTCCTTGTAGGTTAGGTTAGGTTAGTTTTAAATTTTAAATTTTGGAAAAACCTCACAAGGATAGGAATGCGCGCCTGTGTGTGTTGGCAATGGAACTGCTAAGTTAGCAGTAACTAGCAGTGGGACGAAAATTCCACCCATTGTCCTTTGCTAAATGAAAGGCCCCTTGCAGAGACAATGGTTTTTTGTTTTTTTTTCACTCCTGAAAACTACTCGTACCTGGCTTTGACATGTGATTTTCATTTTGTGTCATCTTAATTCCAAGCAAATGCACTGAACTTTTTACCCAGGCCAGTTGTTCTCATGAGACCCGCGGGAGTGGCAGCAGTAGCAGCAGTACAGGTGCAGGGAGCAGCAGTAACAACAATCACAACAATGGAGGTGCAAGAGTCAATGGTTCACCACATCATCGGCCATGGGACCTTCCAGACCCTGTCGCTGTTGAGGAAAAAAAAGGTTGCCCTCCCACTTCCAAATCAGAGGAGACCCTCATGCCTGAGGTTAGTTCTCCCGAATCTGTCAGTCTAGCTGAGGACACTGCTCTTCAAAGGACAGACAGTTCTAGACAATCTCTTCTCATGGTTTTCGATGAAGATACTCTTATTTAAATTTTTGTCACCCTCAAAATAATGCTATTTTCCACATTGCTCCACAGTGAAAAGTTGTTTATCTCTTATTATAAAGCAGAGTTTGTTGATTTTGGGATATGTATGTCACGCCTATTTAACCCACTTCCCAAGTTCCGAGAACGCCCAAACTGGCCACATACACATATTATGCCCATCATAAAGTAAGGTGCAGAACAATTATTATTCATTCAGCTACTCTACAATAGATTAAAATGCTTTTCATTTCACTGATTACCTGTGTTTTTATGTTGGGGGATCAAAATGCGCATATCTGTGGTGGGGGGGGGGGGGGGTCGCGAATTTCGAGAGGCGATTTTTTGGGGGGTAACCAACGAGAAAGATTGAGAAGCACTGGTGTAAAGGCAGAAGTCAATATCGCCAGGAAGGGAGATCCCACAATGCCAGAAAATGTGGTACAGAGAGAAAAGAATCACAACATGACGAAAGGCCTAACAGATGATGGTGGGCTTAATAATGTGACAATGAAATAACACTATGCAACAAAATTTGACTTTTTTTTGTCCATGGAAATTCATCGTCATATTCGTGTTAGGTCACAAGTAACTCATAATGGGCATTCATTTTGTCTTTGATTTGTTTTTGACCTCAGGGCAGTCAAAAAACCAAAGTCCTCAAATATAGCAGTTTTTTCCCAATCAAGTGTGCCTAAATGTTGATAGACCATCTCGGATCTTTCTGAAAATAATCACAGCTGTACGCACCTATGCTGTAACACTGCATATCAAGCTTCAGCCAAATTGGGAAATACCGTGGGGAGGGGGAAAAAATCGCGAAATTAGGATAATGGGGCCTTCTTTGGATAGTTTTTTGCGGGGTTATTGGAAGTGGTCAAAGCCCAATCAACATACACATCAAATGAAAGAGAAACACACTCAGAAAAACATGTGTGGCATTCAGCGGTGGCATTCCATTGGTCCGACCCCAACAATTAGTGATGTATTTGCGTAAGAGCAGCCATATTTGGTGACAGGAGTTGTGACCCATACAGCATTCAATATATTGAGTTTCAATCCTGGGTCATGCATGGCTCGCGAGAAAATAATATATATGTTTGCCGAATAACCATTAATTTTAGTGGAGCCAAATTCTTGGACATGTGACCGTTGGAATACCACACATTTTTCTAAGTGCATTTTCCAGAGAGAAAAAAATTCATAGATGCATCCTACTCACGTTCCACTAACCAAAAAAAAAATCATCCAAAAAAGGCCCCATTTCCAAAATTTCGCGATTTTTTCCTTCCTCACAGTATTTCGCAATTTGGCTGAAACTTTATATGCAATGTTATGGTGAATGTGTGTACAGCTGTGATTTGTTTCAAAAAAATCCAAGATGGTTTAGAAACATTTAGTCCCACTTGATTGGGAAAAACTGCTATATTTGAGGATTTTGGTTTTTTGACAGCCCCGAGGTCAAAAACCAAATCGAATCAAAATGAATGGTCATTATGAGTTACGAGTGACCTAAGGAACATGGAAATAGCAATAAATTTCCATGGACAAATATCGTGTTGCATAGTGTAATCGGCAAGAGGGTTATGAAAGTGGTTGACAAGAGAACGAAATTGAAACATATTTAGGCACAACATTGCACTGTGGGATAACTTCTTTTGAATATGTCATCTGGAATATCGCTGAAAAAATCAATCCTGATTATATTGGCGTAACTTAATATCATGCCCTCAAGTAACGAAACTGTAAATAGAATCATTATCAAACTACATCATGTCACTGAAACAGAGGCAGTTTATTTGTCAGTGGAAATGGTGCAGTAAGTGAGACAATTAGGTAAATATTAATGAGTGCTGCAATTCTCTGAACCCATCAGGTATACATGCATGGAAAGACATGCATCAGAGTTAGGCGCAGATTTCCTGCTTCGGAATTGTTGTATGTTGGTCTTTGTTGTGTCATGCTGTGGTCTGCAGTTTAACACGTACAGTACACTGCTGCACACGTGATAACTACGAATCATGTTTGCCCTCTGTACTCGGAAATTATTACCGCTACTTTTTGATCACATTACAAAAATGGACACAATACTCCATTAACCCTGTAGTGGGCATTGTTGCCTGAGGGCAACAATTAATTTGAGCAGGCGCCATAAGCTTCAACATTGGTCCTGGAAATCACAGTGTGGCTTGATATCACAGTTAGTTTGTTAGCTTCCGCTAGTTGACATGCAATGTCAACAATGATACGATCGGGATACAGTATGAAGCGGAGAGAAGCCAAGGTCGTTGAAAATGGCGCGAAATTTGAATTTGCTAAAGCAGCAATTGTTTCTGGAGCTGATTAGATATAGGTGCAGATATTAAATATCCAATTGCATGTGTAACACTGCAAGAGTAGCTTTCTCGTCGCCATTTGAGGCCATTCTAATTTTGCCAGCACAATTTCATCACAATTTTTTGGCGGCGCAGGCACAATATTGCTTGAGGTTTGAGTCCTAAGTCATTGTACTATTTTTATTCAAAAACGGAAACATGTACAGATATGACCATTACCACGTTTTAAAGGCCCGGCGATTACAATTTGGACTGGAATATAGATGGCCCCGAGATCTCAAGGGGAGCCGGTAAACGAAAGGGGATCGTGACCCCCCACCCCGAGCTGCATGAGACGGTGGAAGGGTGGGGGTTAGGATCGCCTTTAGTTTTCTGGTCCCCTTTGCGATATGGATGCCATCTATTTATCAGATGAAATTGTAATCACCGGACCTTCAAAACTTAGCAAAGGTCATCTCTGTATGTGTTACCATTTTTGAATAAAAAAATACTCGCCATGACTTTTGACTCACCCGGTGTAACTTCAAAGTCATTGGGTCAGAGATGACCAAAACATAATAAAAACCATCCTTACGTCGCATATGATGAGAAAAAGGCGTTAGAATTTTTTTCTTCCCACAATCCTAAATGTGTGCAGTACAGGGTTAATAACCTCAAGAACTTTGATTTAATACATTACATAACTTCATACTGGCACTGCACACCCTTATTCGGGCCACACCAGGTCTTGCTCCTATGACACGTTCGAAGCCATCACTCCCATGAGTACAGAGCATTTACAGTCCCTCTGACTTAGCTCACTATACAGTATATGCAGGTTTTACTAACTTTCATTTTTCAATCCCTGTGCGAAGAACGGGTCCCCTGGCACACTGATGGTTTACGCAAGGAATAGAAAATAGGACGTATCTCTCATCTTTGGATTCAAGGGGGGAGGATTCAGGGAAAAGTGCACTTTCTGAGTCTAAATGACTAAAACTTAGGATTTTTCCGGTCTGCGGCAATTCTGGCTCACTTCACCCTGGAAATAGGCCGTGCGAAGAACGGGCTCTGCTGCTAGTCATTACATAAATGTGCAATTTGTGCACAATATTTTAAAGTATGTTGAATGTGCTGCTGATTAAATGCACTATGTGGAGTCTATTTTGATGCCAATTAAAGTATGACAGGTAGGACCGAATTGTTGGCAGCATGAATTATGTGATGGTTGCATTCTTACATTATAAAAATACCATAACTTATGTGAAAGAAAGAAAAATTTTATTTTCTAAACCACTTTTCACTTTAGCATCAAGAGTCTTTTGGGATGATTTTGTTAATGCAAAATGAAAAGGGTAAAAGAAAAGTCACAAAGTACACCTGGTCACATGTTTGGGTTATTCAGTGAAACATTTTCAACAAACTTTAACATGTAAGTTCTTGAAAAATATAAACCAACAATAATTTCATTTCCTCTCACATTACCGTTTTGTGACACTCATTTTAAACTGATTATAATTTGTAGCTCCCCTTTCCAATTATGTAATTTTGTGAAGGCCACAGTCAAAGAACTGATGAGAAAGATGATGAAAGGTAACTACTGACTCTAGTATGGAAGCAGTTTACAAGGAGTACTTAGCAAGTTGGAAATGACAAACTCGAATATAATTAACATTGTAGGTGAATTGAGCACCCAGAAATCGCTTGCTTAATTAATAAGCACTCTCTATGACATTTATGTGAAATTGAGTTACGAATTTAAAATGTTCAAATCTGGCCTACGAAGGACTCTACATTTTCTCATCATGTGAATTAAAATTTTAGGGTGAGGGCAATGGTATGATTTATTATTTGTAGCAAGTACAGGGCTGCCAAGTGTATTTAGAACCAACTGACAACTGTGAGATAATTCAATGCCTTCTTGTAAATGACCTTATGGGAAGTCTCTTGGACTGCGCCTTATGAATATTGCAGCAGCACTGTCTTGACAGAATGTAACGCACTGCTGATCTTTGGCGAACACACAAAAGCTACACTGATTAAATGACATGAAATCCGTCACTATTGTATCTGCATGCCTATGAGGAAGAGAAATATTGGCCCAAATCTTGGGTAACTTGTCAACATACATTAATTTCACAAGCTACACATGCTGCTAATAGCAATGGTTTATCTTGAGGAGTATTATCGTGCTCTCAAGTTTTGTTGAAATTGTTATACAACAATACATGAGTTTTCCTGATTACTGTATGATATTGGTGCAACCATGCATCATTCTGAATTTTGTGGAAGAGGAAAATCATATTGCAGGATGATGCTGAAAATTAATTGGAAGGTATTAACTGCAAATAATGGAAATAGAGATGGAACCTAAACATTCACATCCATTATTTTCTTTGAACTGAAAGCAATTACTCACATCTGGATAATGGGAGGTGTAGTAATCTAGTACTGTATACTAGTAACTGTTGGAACTATCAAAATTGTGCAGAGAAGCCCAGGCAATGACACATGAAAGTTCCTTCATTTTCAGACTATTGCTGTTGTTGACATGTTATAAGCTGCTGTATTGTCATGTTCTTGAATTGTACACAAAATAAAAATCTGGCAGTGTAGCACTGCCATTTTTTTCTTGGGACAGAAGAGCGGGGCTGATGGGAAAGGGAAAAAAGAAAAGAATCAAGGTTGCATTAGGAACACTCACAAGCAAATGAAAAATTTCAAGTGAACTCTGTAAATGTACTGTAATCCATTTATAAAATCTATGAAGTCTTAGTGGTACTGAAGCTAGGATATTAAGAATGTTCCTAGAAGAGCCATGTTGTCTGCATAGTGATATATTCCTCTGCTTCAGTTAAACTTGCAGGCTAATGACATTGGTTATTGTTGGTTAAGTACCAATTGTAGGTGCTATTTTATTGCAAGGAAATCAAGAGCTTTTAGAATGTGTTACATATATATATATTGTTGTGTTGTTGACAAGTTGTAAATCATTAGTCTACAAGCAAATGTTACTTTTTACTGTTTCAGAATGAAACATGTGAAACTGAATGTCTGAATATATGGAATGCGATGTATTGTATATCTTTTTTATTACCCTGAAACATTTAAAAATTGTCCACCCTTATTTTATAATTATGAGCTAAATCATTCACTTGTTGGCGCCAAAAAAACTTTTCCAGATGTCCAGTATACTGGACGCCGGGTCTCAAGAAAATTGATGGTGGTGTACCACCCCCCCCCCCCCCCCAACAGGGNGGGCCTATGTAGGCCTATCATGGGGTAAAACAAAAAAAAATTACACATATTTTTAAAAAAAATCGAGGTCGGAAAACGGAGTTCTGCTGTATTATTATTATTATTATTATTATTATTATTATTATTATTATTATTATTATTATTATTATTTCTCGCTGTACTATATCGGGCTGGCGGGGAGTAATCGTTTGTGACAGAGACACTCGTTCTAGCTGTACCGGTATTGATCCAGACTTTTTCTTTCAGTCCACTGATTTCTGTTTATAGAATTTATGGCCCGTGACGATGTGAGCATCGTGTTTCCTATAACTTTCTGCAGGAAAGTTCTCCCGAAGAGGAGTAATGTATGCAATTATTACGAGTTCCTTGTTTCTTCCACAGTGTATCTGTTAATTTTCATACAGGCCATGAATTGAGAGTGACTTGGCCTGAGATCAATAGTTGAATCCCTTTGACCGGCTTTCATAAAGGATGTACCCATTCGACCTTTATTTATTCATATTTTTGATGATTAGTCACTAACAATATTCGTTCTGAAGTAACTGCTTAAAAATAAGCATATTAGTGCTGATCTTATGCAGATATAGAACTACTCTATATCAGCACTTGGACAATTTGTTGTTGTTATGTAAAATTTCACCAGAGATGACGTCTTCCATGATCCCGTCGTCGGTGATGATGTCCTCCGGCTTCATGTCGTCGGTGTCCCAGGATGATTACGAGGAAGTTGTTTTTACTGATGCAATAAGATAAGAATGTGTCTGCACTTTTGATTCCAGCCCATGTGGGAGCAGCCTTAGAAATGGTTCAAACTGACTTGAACCACTGTTCGAGAAATCGGCCCTAAGGGAAGCTACAATCCCCTTTATTTGAATATTTGAATTTGCATTTTTAAAACATTGCTAATTAATAATTATTTTGATTAGTCACATGGCTCGATCCATTTGCCAAAAATTAACCAACTGCAGCTTCTCAGTTTATGTAATTGAATTAGAATTATTTATTTACTATTTATTTATTTATTTATTATGATCTCATTTTAGTCAGACATCATCATCAAAAACTGTGTTGCTTAAGGTGATTTGGTCGTTATCGAGGTGCAAATAAATTCCGTCTTATGAATTCAGTCATTTTTGTGCCTCTATGCCGAGCCCAAATATTTCTGCTACATATATAACTCTAGATACATAACTGCTAAGAAAAAGTGATGCCAGTTTGTGCTAGGGGATTGTGCCAGTCGCCCAAAGCAAAGATGACGGCTTCGGGCGATTTGGATCGATCTGCCGTGGTGGCCTGTACGTGGTTGGGCATCTTCAAGGGATGCCCCGCGTCCCTGGAAACGTCCCACTGCGGTCCGGCCCATCAGCACAGGGGCCGCCTCTAAGGCCGCTTCTGCTGCCCCGCCCAAAGTAACGATGACGCCATCTTTACTTTGGGCGTGATTGGAATCACTCTGCTTGTATGGAAAGGGATAGCCAGTTATGTATCTAGATTTCTAGAGTATCTTTGGCCGAGCCGCGCCTTTGGAATATTGAATTCAAACGGGCGCCAGCCAGACAGGGTGACGTCACTTGATGACTGCGCGCGGATTGGCCAGGGCTGTGATGGCGCTACCTCTTC